>BJKQ01000024.1:0-247259 GCA_006538405.1 Hansfordia pulvinata
AAGAGGCGCTTGGAGCTGCGTGATAGCTAGCCATGGAACTCGGGCTTCGTTTGCTACAAACAATCCACTAATAAATCAAAAGGTTCCACTATGGGAATCAATCTAGGGTTTTCAACCGGTTAAGTATGAGTGAAACACTGTTGTCGCATCTAAGGCCTTATGACCGGCAGCATAATTTGGAATTGAAAGATTGAGAAGAAGAAAAGAAAAACCATCACCAGGCTTGGAAGCATCAATTTGTGCCTCATCAGACGAGGATAGACTTCCCAAAATGACTATCTTCACAATTCAAAGCGCTTGGGGGTGTCTGCTCAGGCATCTCTTGTTGGTGATGTGTGACTCTGAGGCTTGCATTAGCTTGTTTTAGCTTCTACTCCATGTTAGGGTATCCTGATCCAATTTGCGGGCCCCTTGTTGGTCGTATATGTCGCTAATACTAACGAAGCCGGCTGCTCACTTGACTAGTCTCAAACGGTTGGTTAGAACTTGTCAAAATGCGCGGTTTAGGTCCAACACCAACATCGCCAACATCACCAACGTGGGTTTAGAAGCACTTCTAGCAACCATCTATCTGACCGAAATCTTTGTCTCATTTCCAGCCTCCAATCGCAACGTGTATCTGCACGTTCAAGAGAACAGCCATTACCTGTTTTCCCCGATCCAGAAAAAGTCAAGAACAGGCAAGCTACATTCTGCAGTCTTGAAGGGTGTTTTCTTTCGAGACCGAAATAGTAATTCGGTTAAAAAGAGCGTCGTTTACTAAACTAAACCCCGATTCGTACGTACGCACATGCAAGTCGTATTACTATCCGGCCGAGCTTACCATTTGTTCCGCGATTTGTGGGACCGCGCCACAACATTTCGATCTCTAGCCCACTAACTCTTGTTGGCCGTTCCAGGACTAGGCAATGTCACATTATTACTTGTGTGTTGGCGCTAGCATAGATATGGAGCATCTCATACTCCACTATCCTTATCCATGTCAATCGCCCAGCCAGGAAGCAGTGGCGTCATGTCCTACAGTACAGGGATTCTTTCTCTCGTAGCGCTATCTGGTGAACTAAGTTGTTCCAGTCTTCTCGGAACTAATGTAACATCAATAGAACTGTGATTTCACCCTGGACAGGAGCATATGGTGACGTGCCACAGCCAACTGATCATATCCGAGTGGTGTCTGTCGTCGTTGTTGTCATGTGCAATTACATCTTGGCTTCCGTCAAGTCGAGTGATGCAGCATTGTAAATCCGTTAGGTTTGGCACTGCCACTATTTTCCATGTCACTTGGCACCCACACGCCCACTCTCCACACTCTTCACAGGACGGTCACGTGAGTTCCAGTACAGACAAAATAGCGAGAGAACAAGGTAGCAAACTTCCAAATTCGCGGCTCAAATCATGTCTTCGACTTGACTTCTTTCCACCTCTGAAAAAATGGTATAGTTGACTTGTAAGGATACATATAGATGATTGAGGCTATCGGAGCTGTCCCAGAACATTGTCTCTACGTCGTCACGCTTGTATTGTACATATTCGTAGGGTTTGTCATCTGTCAAACCCTCAATAAATATCCCCTTATTCTTTGCCGGAATTTTTCATCGGCGAAAATCTTGCTCACAAGGAGAGGCCCCGATCCGGATCGAATGTCTTACAGCTGGAGCTGGACCCGCGGTGCAGGAAGCTCCAGTATGCTCGACAAGCCCGCATATAATCTACAAATATCCCAGCGTTTTGAACAATGCCTTCGATTAAACCATGTAGTAAACTGACAGCTATCTTGATAGCTGACCATACAGGGACCAAGCTCCGAACGGCGTGTCACCCACGGCGTTTTGCGTCAGAAAGTCGTCATTTCGAGGGCGGGCTTGAAGCGAAGAGATGCTTCGCAATCGACGAGGGAAACGTATTTTTTGGACCTACATGTGAGCACAAAGTCTATTGCGTTTGGATCCTGGTGGTCGGTTGTGATAAAGTTCGCCATGCATTGTGATATCTTCGCCCCTGATGACCTGGACAACGGACGGCTTTTTGTGCCCGAGGTGGTCGAATATCTGATAAACAGCGCCCAGTGCCTTCAAATATAGTTGGCGAGGGCTTGCATTGATTTGAAGCCAGTGACCCATGGTTGCAACAACAGGGTTCATAATTTGATTTCATCAACCGTCGACTCTTTCAGAGACGCTGGCACGTAACACACGAAGTATGACCTGCTTTGGACGTGAGTTGTACCAGGTTCCACAAATCGTCTGGCCATGCTCCACCTGCCCCACTGGTAGTGACCAAGACCTGAAAACGGACACGCTGCAAGGTCCACCAGGTTCGGAAAACCGATTCCAGGCGCAACAAAAACCACGTTCGTCGATTGGTGCTTCATCTGCGTTCTCCACGCAGATATAACTATCGCACCCGGAGCCGAAGAAAAAAATAACAGAAGCTCGCCATAAAGCGAACACCTTATTGAAAAGCAGAGGTCTTGCTCACTGAGTCGCTTCATGTCATTTCAACTGAACGATGTTGCGCTCACGTCGCAAGAACGACGAGACTGTCTTTGATAAAGACCAGTTCGAATTTTTGGAGAAGCTGAGAAAGGCAAAGAGTGCCTATGACATACGCAAGAATACGAGATTGTCTTGTCCAAGAAGAAGAATGCCGATGGAAATCTCACCCAAGAGGCTTGCAATGACATTCTGGTTGGATCCGAGGCCATTCCAGAAAAGGCAAGATGTCCAGGCCTCCACCCTACCTAAAAGGCGCTAACGACGCGACAGAAAAGGAAGGTCAACGTGCTCAAACGGGCCTTTCCGCGACGAAACGCAGTCGTTTGGAACGCGATCAGTCAGAGGAAGAGATTCGACAAAGGCCAGCTGTCAGCCGCCCGATAAAACAGTTGCGCTCAGAGATTTCCACTGAAAAAAGGGAGCACCAAGCATCTGACACTGGGGTCGAAATCAGAGAAGGACCTTCTTTGGGTCGCCCGAACAAGAAATTCCGCCCGGATGCTCCTCCGTCGAAGCGAGGGCGTCAAGATTCAGATCTTGAAGTGAAGATCAGAGAAGCACCTTCAACCAACCGCCCGAGCAAGAAATCCCGCCCTGAGCTAGCAAAGAAACTTGATCAGCACACCGAGGCTTCACATCCACAGGCGGTTACTGTGGCTACTCAGGAAGGGAAAAAGCTCACGAAGCCCTTTTCCAAGTTTGCCGGCGAGAAAGGTATTTTCAGCTCTTTCGGTAACTCAGATACTCGCGGTGAGCGTGCCAGGTCTCCAAGGGTCGCTCTTCAGCAACAGCCAGTTCACGATGGCCCTCCTGCAAGAGACGGCCAAGACAGGTCACCGGTTGACCGGAGTACGAAAGGGCATTTGCCACAAAGTCGCCAAAGATTTCAATCCCACGTTGAAAGCGGCGCGGAATCGGAAGAAACGCAGCAAAAAGTCCAGGCCCGACGCTCCCCAGGTCTCTTACCTCGACAACAGACAATTCCAAATGGGCCGTCCCAGGACGAAAGAGGCATGAGGACAGGAGCCGTTCAATCTTTAGTTTCTATGACTAAGTCGGGACACTCGCAACCAAGCTTACTTGATGACCACAACCTTGAAAAAATCTTGAAATCGTTCCCGCCTAGGCTTCCCACGGGAGAGGAACTGCAGAACACCGTTTCCAGCCAAGCCGTTGAGAAAATGCATTACTTGGATATTGTCTCCGGGACAAAAGTCGATGCACTCATTATTGGGCTCACGCCACGCGGCCAGCTTCTGGTTGCATTCCAGGGCAGAAACCCAGACTTTCCTGGGTATCAAGCAGGTGCACTAGTTCCTGCGTCTGAATGTCGACAGGAAAAGACGGCTTGGATCGCAAGTCGCGGCTCATCACCTTTGGAGTATCGGACTGCTGATAGCTTCAGTGGGAAAAAGTTTTCTGACTTCGACTTACTCCTTGTTGCCAGCGCCCCAGATCGAGGCAACGTGAGCAAGGAACGGGTGGTTTATCCCGTCACTGTCATTTTGGGGAAATTCCGGGATGAGGATTTCGTCACCATCACTCTGAGATCTACGTTCAACTGGGTTTATGGCCAGAGGAAAACAGAATTTACGTACGCAAGGCACCGAGCCCGAGATGGCACCCCACAGCCTCATGCGGCTATCTCGAAGGGCTTGATCCCGGACTCAACCGGCATGTTGCCGTTCGAAGCGCCAGTGCTGGTACAGTCTATAGAAGACACCAACAAAGTCAAACCAACAACCTATCAATCGATAACACCAAGTGCGGGGCGAGGGTTCGCACGAACAGTGTCAAGATCTCCCGCTTCGGACCAAGAAATGTCGGACGTAGAGTCAGACTCCAGCGTCCACCAGCAGTCCAAGGGAGGCTGGACCCCCCGTTCTGGAACAACAGCTGTCACTTCTCCATCACAGACGCCTGATCGCACCCTTACCGCGACAGACTCCAAACATCCGATGGTGGGTGGTTCCAGATCTTCTCCCAAGAGGCCAGGCAGGAGAGTTCGCTACGACCTGGAAGCTCCTGCTTCGGATTCGGGGGGCGATTAGTACACAGAAGCGGTAAGTTTCACGTTCTAAGTCAAATTGGTGTTCGCGCCTGTTCCCAAGCACCTACTAATTCACGAACAGTGTCTGATTTACCATTATCGTCTGTCTTTCTGTTATTTACCCGCGTCTGTTTCCGTTCGTCACTGCTGTATTTGACTGGTACTCACATGTAGCTGGTTCTCACTGTTTGTGTATGTGGGTTTTGTGCATTCTTATCATATTCGCCTGTCGCTACCACACTTCGACGTTTTCGGTCCAGTTTAGTTTATACACTGTCGCTACCACTAAATTCAATTCGTCCTTGCTGAACGTAATACATTCACATCGTGGCCTGCATGATAGCGGCCCTGATCCGCGCTAATATCTGATATTTAAAGATTTGATATGTCTGACAATGGCAAGTTGTTGCATGAAAGTCGAGGTTCGGCACGGATCCCAGCTTCTCACGTGAACACACAGCCCATGCGGGATGCGGAGATTTCTGGGTCATATGATTGGAGGGCTGCTACTATAGACCCATTTTAATCTAAAACCTGCCAGCGAAGGCAAATGGTGCCAGCTGCGAGCTACTGGCGATGACGCGTTACTGTAGCGGTACGGCCTTGCCATCCACAGAATTTGACCAACCTACCGCTGATGGATCGCTGTAAAGCCAACGCGGCGGCCCTGAAGGCATCGGAAGGCTCCCCCATCTCGTCGGCCACGTTCCTCGTCGGCCACGTTCCTCGTCGGCCACGTTCCTCGCCGTCTCCGGGACACCATCATGAGTGTCCAACAATGCAGCTTGTGCCTCCAGAAATGCAGCCAAAATTCCTTCCCTCGCCACCAGCGACAACCTCATGCCCGCTGCAACCGATGTCTGGTAGTTTTCTACGGGGCCAAAGCTCGACGCCACAATTGCGCCCGGCGAGATCCCGGGCGCCAATGCACCCTCTGCAAGGCATCATTTGTCAGAAGCAATGCCCTGGAGAAGCATATCAAACTGGCTCATGAACCGGTCCGATGTGGGAAAGTGATTCTTCAGAGTCAGGCAAAGTCACACATTCTTAACTGTCACATCTGCAGTCAGTGGTCCAACGTCGTTCAGAAATATCGTCGGAGCGCAGAAGCAGCCATACAAACGGCGAAAAGCGATCTTGGCAGTCTGCTCGATGATGCTTCAAGCCAGTCTCGCCTGCAGAAGGAGGGCCCTGCCTTCCTTGAGATCATTCAAAAATGTACTGTCGGACATCCTTTATCGGCAGCCGGCTACATGTCGAAAGACAACTTTGACGACGATGAATTTGTTGTTTGCTCAAACGAAGAAGCGAGAAGCATATTGGAGAAGTCAAGCCCAAAAGTACCACTCATGATCCCCGCAGAGCTGAATGAAAATATGTTCTGTCTTTCTATGGATTCCTTCGTCACATATCTATCGTCCTTCCCAACTCTCGACGTTCACGACTTCCAACAAAGATATGACAGATCTACCTCGTTGGCTACCCCCAAGTCCTTGCCATCACGAACGGCCATCCGAAAATTGCAAGACCCGGCTCACGGTCCCATCAACATGTTGAATCTTGGTGGCTGCAAGCCCCATCCGACTCCATCTTGCCTGACTTCATTGCCCTCTTACTCTGTCATGGAAATCGCCAAGACGGAGAGTGGGAAGATGGATTCACCCGTCGCAATAGACTTGCTTGAATCGACGCGATTCCAATTATGTGCCAAGAAAGGCGCTTTTTCGATGCCACACATTGATCGTCATGGCGTCATGACCACGGTGTTCACCGACTGCGGCGAGAAGCTGTGGCCAGTGTGGCATTCACGCATCCTTTCGGACTGGGCATCATCGAGCACGATGCAGCTAGGAGCTCCTATAGGGATCTATCTGTATCCCGGATGCCTTCTCATTCAGCCAAGCGCGACAATCCATGCACCGTATTCCCTTACTAACGTGGTCATGAGTGGAACTATGCACTGGGACAGCAGGGAAATCCTACGAGTTCTGCAGCTGTCGAAGCTGGAGGCGAAATTCCCATTCGTCACCAACGAAGATACCGCGATGGATTTCATTCCGAAAATAAGACATATTTTGAAACTTTGGGAGAAAGAGTGTTTGCCCTGGTCATGGGGCTCTACCGTTGATATCGAAGAATGCAGAAAGATTGTCAAGGTATGTACCTGCTCACTGTTACTGGCTCGTCTCTAATCTGAATTAGTGGTTTGAGAATTTCAGTTAGCCGGTTCTCTTTCTGAGCAGCGATAAGTTATCGTTGCCGCAGGCAAATGAACATGGTTCCTGGTGTTTTTCGATTTCTTTGCGATTTCAGCACGGTCTTGTCATTTTCTTCTGTCCTGGTGCTGAAAGTCATATCTACTGGTTCCATTTTTGTTGCAAGTTACACTGTTGCAGGAATTGGGAACAGTTTTTGGTCAAGCGCCGTGGCCCCACTCCGTCAGCAGATCAGGAAACGGTTTTGAGTACTATCCTGTAGGAATTATAATCCCTTGGTGGTATGGTAATGGACAGGCGTTCCCTCATGCTGACATGAGCATTATTTCGCTGAGCTCTTGCACTACCATTGCCATTGATTTGACTGCTGTCGCGATGGATATCACTTGCCAAGTACTTACAAAATCACAGAAGCCTGTTGTGGGCATGCGTGTCAGGCTTGCGTGCTTGGCGCTATCGACCTATTACGAAGGAATCACTTCTCCTAACGGCCTCGTCGATCATTGGAAACAGCCATGCATGCCAACAGCTTCAATCCTAGGCACCGATCCTGTGTGCTCTGTTGTATTCGCCATTGCTGAATACGCAGGAAACGCCCCCTGGCCCACCATTCAGGTCGACCTTGCATGGACGAAGCCCCTCCACCATTTTGTTTTACTTTGTTGCGATGATCAGAGCTACAGTGTGAGCACCTCCACCAATGAGCCCCTGATGCTCTTAGCGCCAACACCAAGTCCCGTGGGCGTTCAACGGGAACCCCATGCTGTGCAGTCGTCAATGTTGTCACCAATGGAAGGGGTTCAATTTGTGGGGGATGACAGGGTTACCTCGGAAAGACGTGCTTTTGATGGGGCAGCGGCTCGCCGACCAGGTCGCGGAAGGGGCGGGCGCCAGGCTGCAGGACTGAAACGGGGCAACAAGGAGTTCGACGATGAAGAGCTTGGTGATGCCAAAGGGGGGAAACGAGCGCGACATACCTAGCAGGGACAGGGCGCGCATGGTGTTGGGACACATCGCGTAGCCCAAGAGTTGTCTTGTGCATGAGCATCGTCCAGCTGGCTAGGCAAAATGTTCACTTGGAGGAGTCCTTCGGATGCGGGCTGCATGCATGTTTGTCTGATTTAACAGGCTGGTACTGATGTATTTACCTAACCATTTTTTCCATTGGTCCATTTTTGACTCGATAAAAGTCGTGCAAGCATTTATGCAGCCGATGTTCTACAAACAAGATAAGGGATCATTGGTCATGACTAGGCATGAGCACCTGCCTCATTGATCTCTCAGAGCACGACTTGAAAGTTGGCTGGTGGAGCGGCATGCTTCACGCTTATGCAGTGTAACTACCTTCGCATATGATGACCGAAATCAATAACCAACACGAAGTAGGTTTGCAGACACGTTGGCCACAGTTAGGCTCACACTAGTCCAGATGCACGATACGATAGGATGATGCAATATGCTTGACTGCCATCTTTGCGATAGCTGCAAATGACCGCGGTCGAGTCCGATTTCTTTTCACTGTGCAAACGAGCCAGATTAAGCATCAGTCTCCCCTCAATCCCAGTACTAACATCAAATATCTAGGATCACGCCTGCGCCTGCATCTGACATCCAGACTCATCGAAATTAACTTCACTTTGACGGTCAATGTGGAGCTTTGGTTAGTGAGGCTGGGAGGGACGCTCAACCGCCGAAGTTCATGCAACTAAAAGTTAGAAATGGTGTCGCTCTCGCTGTCAGTGTCAGATTCAAAGGCACTGGGACCTCTTCATGTCGTCCACCTCGTGGGCGCCTCCCTGATGGCCTCTCCGCCCAACAGCGCTTTTTCTATGTGAAGATAACTGCTTCTCGTGTAATATAAAATCTCCTGTGACGAACCGTCGTTGGACATTTCGGGTGTCTGCCCAATCTCTCACAGAAACAAACGGGCTTTATCTGCTTGCCACTAAACACGGCGGTACAGTCAATACTTGGTTTGACATGGGGGGGGCTGACGTGAGAAAAGATAAAGACGTTCCAAGTCATTCATAAATATACTTGCGCTGGCTTGTGGGCCATTTCTCCATAAGACGACAGGAATGCACTTGAACAGAAACCGAAAACAGTAAAACGTCAGGCTGAATTGGCTTAAAGTACGTTAGGCGGTTATCGGCATTCAGAGTCGCCCGCAAGTTAAAAAGAGAATGGCAGAAAATGGCATTTGTGGGGGTGATCCACTATGGCCAAATTCGGTCTTTTCTACCAATGCGCTGTGCACAGCCATACCAGCACGGAATGAAGGTACGTATGCTTCTACATAGATAATATGGATCGCCAATTATGACCATTCGAGGCTTAATTGTAAGTCTCACCTTCACAATGGAGCCTTCAGTCGTCTATGGACTGACGCTTGCGTCCATCATTATTCTATTCACGCTGCGACCGATCGCCCTTCTTATTGTCGCTAGATTTGGTCACGCCTTCAGGTCCCACGTTCAATACCCACTCGTCATCTCGCGCAACGGCTACACGGGAAGCATCAGCCGTTTGGAGGTGATTTATCTTACAGTATATCTCGCTATAAATGGCCTAGTCCTTGGCTACTCAGTCCGAGACCGGTCTAGTTTATCAAAACGTGCCGCTTTCGCTGCTTTGGTCAACCTAGTTCCTTTGTACTTCAGAGGGAGGACAAATCCCCTCATGAGCTTTATCGGGTTTCCATTACCACACTATTATCTTGCACATCATTGGTTCGGGAGAGTAGCTATCATTGAAGCTCTTATTCATGCTGTCATATCGCTACTGCCTCCTCAATCTTACCCTGAGATGACCACTTCGGGATACTGTGTAAGTACCTCGCTTCTTCGGTTCTGATTAGAATTACTGACACTCCATATAAGGCCTCTTTGTCGCTACTCCTCATCGGTCTTGCGTCCATTTGCATTGTCCGCCGCATACACCATGATCTGTTTCGGAGGATCCATTTTGTCCTCTCTTTATTCATTCTTGCCTCTGTCATGTGGCATGTCTTCTCGCTGCCGGGCCCCCTGGCAAAGGTGATTGCGAGCTGCTCATGTGGTTTCTGGGCTTTCACTACAATCTTTCGCTTAACCCGATGCTTATATATCGGCAGCGCCAGGGTCGATGTAAGGGCCACCCAGGATCTCCTACACGCTCGAGTGGAGAATCGTCGAGGGTTGGTCGTCTACCCAGGATGCTACTTTTACCTGTATTTTCACCATGGACCCTTCAGGTATAGGGCGCAGGGCCTGCCTATGACAGTTGCATGGTGGACCCCAGGAAGAGGTGAAGACAGTCGGTCCTCTATACTTTTCCTCATGAAAAGACAGGGATCTGTGGAGGGATTGTTTCAAAAGCCTGAAAGCCTACGCAGCGTGCTTCTTGACGGGCCCTATGGACAAGACCTCAAGCTTTATCGCTTTGAAAACGTCATTCTAGCTGCCAAGGGAGCTGGAATAGCGGGCGTACTACCATACGCACTCGACCTTGCACGACGTCAGGCTCACGACACCGAGTTGCGAAAGCTTCAAAATGAGTCGAGAACCCATTCAGCAAATCGTCCATTTCGTGATAAAACACGAAAGATAGATCTTTTCTGGATTCTGGAGCAAAACTCACAGCAAAAATGGCTTCGGGACGAGCTGCAGTCTCTACAACAGCTTGACCCGTCCAATGTATATGTTTCTGCTATGGCCCATGGGGATTCATTATTGCTAATACTTCACAGAGGCTCTTCTGCATTTGGTGCATCTACCCATCTCCACAGCGGCGCAGTCCTCCTTTTGCTCCCAACGCATATTGGCATTGTCTGTATCCAAACCAGAGCTCCAATATATATGACCAAGGTATCTATAAAGAGATAAGTGCTGGTATCAAGTCGCCAGGTAGAAGTATCGTTGTCGGTAAGTTCACGGTGGGGGATTTAAATCTTATTTGTCTGTGTACTGACGATTCTCAGCATGTGGTGATGCGGGATTCGCGGGTCGCATTAGGGAGGAGGCAATTCAAAATGCCGACATCCACTTTGCTGAGGTTGAATACAGGCCCGGACAGATAGAGAAAGGAGGAAATGGGGTAGCTGGTTTGTGAAATTACTTGGCATTTTTGACAGTATAGAGCCCTGGACTCTTGCGAAAGTCGAGTAATCTTAAGCAAAACGGCTTGAAACAGAACAGCAAGTTTTCTGAATCGTTTCTGAGTTGTCTACGGAAGGGATCGAGGAGTGTGTGAGAAATTACGAATAAGGGTCGGAGAGCGATGGAAGATGAAGATCCCCTCTGCGGGTTGCCTAGGGTGCATTCAAACTCATTTTACATGCCTGGAGTCACATATTTTGAAGGAATGCGCGACGTAAAAACAGTTACACACTTCACGACGCCAGGAGCAACGAGGGCAATACCATCGATAGGAGTTCGGGGGCCCGAGTCAATATATTAACCAAAACAACCGTTTCTTCAAAAATTGTAATTTCAAAGTCCATCTTGCTTCGCAAAATTGTCAGCTACGGGATCGGAAGTACCTCCACCTCTAGGAAGCTTCAGGATGCCCTACCAATCATGGCCAGCCCTGAACATGGCAGTAACCTGTAGGTCACCGTTGCCAGCTTACAAATAGCTTACTACGTCTCTCTATAGAACTTGGAGATTCTCGCAACCACTGAAAAAATCTCACCTGGCACGATCATTTGCATCATTGAGTCACATGTTGACTTGAATGCTCCGTAAAGCGATGAGACTGCGTTGCGCTCAATTTTCGCGGTTGGTATGACGGTTTCAGAGGCAACAAAATAAAAATTAGATTTACTGGGTCCGCGCATGGATCGCTAAATAGGCTCCAGATGCGCTAAGATAGCCCAGAAAGCTCGCTAAAACATGGCACGACTGAGGTTCTTCTTCTGTCCCTTAGTGCAGAGGCGTGCTTTCACCAAGCAAGCCTAAGTTCCTCGCCCACTGCGACCTGTCGAGGCGAGCGATGCGAAAGCAGAAAGGCAACGAAATACTCAGAGTCGGTTTTCCATAAAGTATGCATCGATTGCCATTAAGACTTAAGCCGGGATTTTTCATTTAACTGAACGGTCGAAGTTTGTGCTGGAATTAGTTTTGTAGTCATGTTCAAAGTCCAGCTCTAGGGCTACATTCTGGCAGAGCCCAGTGTTTCATCATTCATACAAGACTACCCCAGGATACGAGCTACCGCGTGCCTGACATTGTTTAGCTCGTCTTGAAAACAATCTGGTTTTCCGGGTCTGTGAACAGATTTGAGGCCTTCCAGAATGTTCTTCCTCTGCACGATTTGCTCTGAATCAAGTTCTCCAAGTGGCACACGGTACCTATGTACATACTCCTCGACATCACTTATTGCAGACCTCTCAAAATCGATCACCATGACTTCTCTTCGTCGCTCGTCGTAAAGCAGGTTCCGCGCTTCAGCATCGCGGTGGAGCACTCCGAGACGGTGTATCTTTTGATAAGCAATATCAATCTTGCGCAGGATTGTCTGTTTCTCATCCTGGCTGGTGCGGTCGAACAAAGGCCTCCCGCCATGGCTCAGAAGCATGAAATGGGTAAAAACGCCATGGTCGTAGTAGTAAGGCAAAACCAGTTCGACCATCCCTAGAAGCACTGGCACACATAGCCCTTGCAAGGGTTCAAGCCGAGCGTAAACCTGTGCTTCATGTTGTAAACGATCCAAGTCGAGACGCTCCATGCCCTTGGCGACAAAGGTGTAACCGTGCGAAGACAGTCGTACTTTGAAGAGCGCCCCAAGAGCACCGGAGAGATAAAGAGGAGCACAATCCGCGTTGCGACCTCGATCATAGGCGAGTTGGCCGCGAATGAGCTGGATGAACCTGGATAGCTTGGGGTGTTTCTTCCTGTGATCCCTCAGGTTTGGACACCTCCTGTCCATGGAGCCCCCACGCGCAAGGCCAGAGAGACATTCCTGGGAGCAATAAGGACGGTCATGAACTCTAGTTTTTCCGGTGACGCTCTCGGTATGCCGTTGACTATTCCGCTGACCCCGAGTCTGTGACACACGAGAAGTCCTCTGCGCGAAACGAGCATGTGGACCCGGCGTTGGCGATGGCGATGAATGATTTCCTTCGTCATCATCACTGTCTCTCTGCTGTGAATCGTCTCTGTGCGGCTTGCATCGGGACCGAGTGCGAATTGGGGATCGAGAAAAGCCCTTCCATCGTGAGGGAACGTAAGGGGAAGCCCGCACTGGTTTCCGCTCACTCGGTGGTATGTTCTTCAGCACGTCGTCGTATTCGACAGCCCAGATCTCAAGCTTTTCCGCCGCATCGTGCCATGCCGCTGGGGGTGGCTCAGCACGAACAGCCTGGAGAACGAAGGCGAAAATCTGAGACACAGCAGTCCGGTGTAGCTTGGCCTCGTCATCATCTATCACATCCTCGTTGGGGATGCATATGTAATACTCGACGATGGCAGGGTCGTCCGGGATGTGCAGAAAGACAATAACTTCCCCAGTGCAAACATACCCGTACTGCACGCCTTTGCCAATCATATATGAGAACAACTGTGTGATGACGGCAGCCGAGAGCCTCTGGGCAGCAAATTCGAAGCCTTCGCCAGACTGGTTGATGATATCCTTCTCGGGTTGGATACCGGATAACAGACCAGTGACAAGGGTGTCGCGGCTCAGCTTGTGAGGGGGTTTGTATTCGATTGCCACAGCAGGAACCTTATGACCAAATGCATCTTCGTAGATGCAAAACTGGTCGGCGCGATTGCCCTTGCCCCGGGCCTTCCGCCTGATCCTTGGAGCAGCTGACTGTCGATGGCGAGTGTCAATGGACATGTCTTCCATGGACGTGATGATTGACTCATCAATCTCGCCCAAATTCGTATGGCTCTCGAACGAGAGTGTGCCATTCAAGTCCAGTGCCGATCGCAGGTGCTTATCATTGTATGTGGCATCAAACAATTTGCGGACCATGTTCTCGACTGTGTCACGCTCGAAGTCGCGCAGTCCGAGCTCGCTGCTGATAGGGCGGATAATGGTTTTGACGTAGTCAAGCTGGTTCGAAGAGGGAAAGACGGAATTGGAGGTGAACGATTGACCTGTCGACAAGACATTCCAGATAGCTTCTTGCTCGGAGGGGAAGGACTGCCAGTGGAAGATCTGCCGCGGGTAGATTCGCCCTGTTGGATTTGTCGTGTTGCCCTGGGTGGTCGAAGAAGGTTCAGTGACAACTTTCATGGCGAGGCTCAGCTCATGGGAGCCTTTGAGAAAATCTTGGAGCGATTGTGGTCGTGATGACTGAGCGGCCTTTTCTGCTTCTTGTCGTTGGCGATCCGATTCTTCGAGAAGCAGCCTGAGCCTCTGGAGTTCATCTGCCCGATTGTCCATGGCGACTGGTGTTGATAGTTGAATGATGAATTGCGTAGTGACGCGATGCGAGACGCGTTGTTTACATTTAGTACCAGTCCAGAAACTGGAGACCGATGTGTCCGTGATTGGTTTAGCGTAGCTGAGTGCGGGAGAGCATGCATTCCATTGACCCGCTTAAATAAGTCTCACAAACAGTGATATTAGCATGCACTTACCTAACCCATTCTGGTCAGACTAGCAGGGTAGCAGCGAGTGGAATGATTGAACAAACAACGCAGCTTGCAATTTGTGCACGAGGATGTTCTTCTCAAAGGTCCTCCCAATTTTGAAAGGAGCACTTTAAAGCAAAGAAAAGACGCAGCCCCAAAGTAAGCAGTGATTGCGAAGAAATTATGAAGTCGTCATTGCTTGAATAAAAAACCATATGATCAAAAAAATTCTCGAGGTTGGTGTACTGGCAAGAGCCTGCTTGTTTACCTACTAGCTTACGTAGGAAAAGGACAGCACCCTGTCAATCATTGCAAGAAAGAGTCTCCAATACTGATTTGGTTTGTGAAAAGGCGTTATATCAAGATTCGGTCGCCTAGAAACAATATTCGAATCACATCTCGGCTGTTCATCCCCTCTCTTGGTAGTTCTGACCTAGTACCTAGTAATATGCTTGCTACCGCCGCATGTCTATCTTTGAGGTGGCCAAAAGTGGGTATCAGACGTTATAGCTACGCATGAGCAGCTATTTAGGCGGTCGATGAATCTTGGCCCGTGCGCAACTGCCTTGAAGGCAGGGAACCAGCACCATGAACTTTTAAATTCGGTCCTCACTCGTCTCGTACGGTACAACTCCGCATTTTGGGTGACTCGGTACAACTTTTCGGCCAACACAAATCACACTTTGAGGTGGTTCCTACCAACTGAGAACCATTCGGTTGATACTGTCGTTGAAGCTGGCCAGGACCTTCTTTCAATGACTTATTCCTCAGTCAATGGCTTGATCTACTTCTAACGCACGCACTCTCAGTCGCTCTGATGCAGAGCAGAGTTAGTAGTCTGCGACTGAAGATAATGCAGATAATAAAGATGGCCAACTTTTCGTGCCCGGGATTAGCGACGGTCGTAGGCGATGGCGCCAATTTGGAACCCATCTTGGAATGTAATTAGTGAGTGGAACGAGCCGCAAATAGAACTCGACTACGTCATACTCACGAAGTCGATGTCAAGGCTAAAGCATGCACAAAATTCAATGTAGGAAAACCCCTATTCATTGGGGAAAGGACAGAAAAAAAGACGCAAGAATTTGGGCAGCAGCCAATGATACTCTTCTGTCCTCGAATTAGTCGAGATTCAATCGAATATCTTCTGCAATGTCCCACAAAGCCACATGTCTCTGAAAATCTTAGTGCCGTGTAACGCACTGTAGATCCATGTCCTACATCTTGAAAGAACATTTGAACACTTGCATTATATGCCAGGCACTGGACTCACAAAACTCCCCTATCTCACCGATGGGCATTTCTGAAGGGATTCCATAGCCAAGGTGGCGTTTTCGTCTCTGCTGGAGCCCAAGACTTATCTGCGATCTTGGACGGCAAGCGAATCATGCATGCTTTCTCGGCTTGGCTTTGTTTTTCAGCAGTGCATAGAATACCGCGCGACACTAGTTCTTCCTCCAACTCCCCGTCCTCCCATGGCCTTGAAGACGGGTCACGCACCACCTCCTGAAGCCCTGCAGCGAGATCTCTAAACAGATCAGCTTGCCCCGAAGAGTCCTGAATGATCACCACCAAGGGACACAATAATGATTTGCGCAAGACTGTGGGGTATGGTGCGGACATCTCGAAACCAGTTGTCGGCTTCGCCATCGTCATATCCTGGCCACGAAGGCAGTGAGCTTGAACTTGAATTTGCACTCGACTTTGAACTTTTCCGTACCGGAGACGAGATAAAGATAGGCCGAGGGGATTCAAATTGCTGTCCGCAGCTTACTGCAGAATGCACGTAATCCTTTATGAGTTGGATTTTGTTTCTGGTCGAACAATTTCCATGATCCTGCTCGGTGCTTGTCGCCAGCTTTGCGATCCAATCCAAAGCACAAAGAGGGGTAATTTCCAGCCATAAAACCACCTCAAAGTGGGCGTGATCACTTTCTGTAAATGAAAGCGACCGACGTAGATCATAGAAGTCAAGCGCACAGTATGCAATGAGAGTCTGTTAAGACTCGCTTTCGAGTGGGTCATTGCCAACAGGATTCCTGACGTTATTTTTGAGCTGATGCTTGCGAAGCTCTCGGCCTGGTGCAGCAGCAGAGGTCACATCGATAACATGCGACGAGGGAGTTGGAAAAAGAGGTGGGAAAACCCAGCAATGGAGAAGCGATCCCAGTATCAAAGATATCAAGTGTATCACGCCTTCGTTTATGTCTGACTCCATGTATATGTCTGTGATTTCAACGTCCATGTGGGTATTCTTCTAGTGGGGACCCAAAAAATGCTGTCCCCTAGCGCTACGAAGGTGGTAATGAAAGTTTCTCGTGGGTTTGTCTATCTCTTTCTTATTTTTCTTTTTCTTGATATGTTTCTTTTCTCTCCTTCCAGTACTCCCTTCCCTTTGTCCTTTAGGCAGGTAACTGGCAGACATGTAAGAAGGAATGAAATAAAAAAGGTATGGCTATTAGATAAACCTCTTTTTCCTTATATCTCTTCTTCTATATCATTTTAGGGCGACCCTTCTACGAGGGGCGCCAAGTTTCCCAAGAACGGGCCGATTGGAACGGTTGCCTCCTGGGTGTGGTAACCCTTCTCGGGATCATCGCCCATCTGCTTAAAGGGGTAGTCAGGCTCCTTGAAGACTGCTTGCAGGTATTTGATCATTTCGGGCTGCTTGGTCTTCAGATTTTCGGCCAATTTCGCGAGGGCTGGTGTGATGGCGCCCTGCCCGGGGCCAAAGTGGCTGTTGCTCACGTCGTTCATGTTGTGGATCAGGAAGTAGGCTCTGCTGCTCGCCTCCGTGTCGATCAAGTCCAGGGCCTGGACGTAGAGCTTGCTAGGGGAAAGCGGGCCAGCGGGCTTCAGTCGGATAAACGGGACTCCGTTGTACTCAATATCCTTGTCCTCGGAGAACTCGACGCGGACGGCCTTAGGGTAAAGGTCGGGGCGGAAGGCGGAGATGCCGGCGTGCATATCGAAGAGATTCGCAGGGAGTAAGGAGGACTTGGTGAAGTCGTCCTCGAGCTTGAAGATGGGATTGTCGTCGCCAAAGGCCTTCTCCATAGTGATCTCGCCGCGGTCAGGGCCGTTGTGCTTTTCGAAGCGGAATGTGTAGGGGCTGCGCTTAGAGATCTCGGTGGGGCTAAGGAAATAGGTGAATTTGCCGGCGACGGCCTGCTCCATGGTATACTTAGAAGCATCCTGGTCAATGTAATGGTTGTACTGGACGAGCAGGACGTTGATGTCGGGGACGAAGCTTTGCAGCATGGCGACGGCCTGGGTGACCTCTGAGCGTCCTGGGCTTAGCAGGTGGTCCTTAAGGACACTGACGGGCCCGCCTAGCAGGTAGCGGTACGTGTGGACGCCGTTGTCGAAGAACTTGGCGAACGTCTGGCCCCACCTGGTGGCGTCAGCCTCTTCTTTAAGGGTCAGCAGCGGCGCGATCTGGCCCGGGTGGGCGTCGATGCCGCCCGACGTGTCCTTGTACGAGTGCTTGTTGGCCTCGTTGAAGTCGTTGGCGAAGTCCTTGAGCGCGTCGCGGATGCACTCGGCGCGCTTCTCGCTGACGGCCAGTTGCTTGTCTTGCTCGCGCTGACACTTGGCGACAGCCGCCGCGCCCTTCTCGCTGAGGCCCCAGCGCCAGTCCTGCACATGCTGCGCGGGCTTAATGCCGGGCCGCAGGCGCCCGGCGGCGGCTTTGGTCCAGATGTGGTAGCGCTCACGGTCGACGCCGAACGAGTCAAGCATCTTAATGAGGCGGATCTTGGACACTTGCATGTAGATCTGCTCGTCCTCAGCGGCCTTGTCCTTGTCCTCGGAGGCGTTGCTGATCTCGAACCACGTCTTGAGGAACCTGGGCACGTACGGCGCCAGATCGGTCAGGTCGCCCTCGACCAGCTTCATGAGTTCGGCCCACGCGTTGTCGTACACGCTGACCATCCAGAAGAAAGGCACGTAGAAGTTGATGCCCACGTCCTTCAGCCTGTTCACCCCGACTCTCTGGAACAGCGACGTGATCACACTTGGGCGCTCCGTGTTCGGTGCGAAAGTGCTCGCCAGCGACTTGCCATCGGCCCCCACGGCCTGTGAGAAGTGCAGCGCACCAAAGTTGACCTCGCGGCCCTCGAGCACAATGGCAATCTTGCGTGACCTGTGGCCCAGCTTGCCCGTCAACATCTTCAGCTTGCTGGCCGGCTGCGCCCTCTTTGGGTCCGTCGCCAGCAGCGTGTGCAGCACCTCGGGGAAGTTGTCGCCGTCGGGCACATCACAGCCCACGACAATGTTGTAGCTGTCGTCGTGGACATTCCACGCCTCCATCTGGATCTTGTCCTCGGCCCTACCTGCCAGCGGCGACCCGTGCGAGACGCTCGCCAGCATCAAGCCGGCTACCGCGGCCGCCTTGGGGTACATGATGGCGATGATATGTTGCCGAGGGGAGTGTAACCCTAGGTATGTATGTGTAGAGGTAGATAAAATAGGGGTAAAGGTAGTGTGTAAATATAGATTTAATATCTCAGAGGTCGTTGTTGGGGTTTTTCTTTTTCAAATTACCCAGTATTTTCGTCTTCTTCCACTTCTTCTTTTTATTCTCCAAGAGGGTTATTGACGTTATATTGTTCGTGTGTTGATGTGGAAATGAATAGAGGCGGTGCAGACGAATGGTTTTATAAATGATAATTGTATCCGCCCTTCCCAGGTAATATGCAATACTTTCTGCCCATCCCCCAATCACAACATCGTCTCTGTTCGTCTTGCTCGCGCTTTCGCAGGTCATCCCCCCCTGTCAGCGATCTCGCCCATGCTTTCGCCTCTGGATCAGCGCCTCGCACGCCGCGCACTCCGGGTATGTACCTTAAATTAACATTCCAAGACCGCGTCGGCGATGTGACACGCCTTGTTGTGCCACTGGCTGAAGCCACAAATAGTTGGTCCCCGGGGCTTCTGGCAAGGGTTACCGAGGTCTAGTACCCTGAGCCTGCGGTGGCAACTGTGGCGAGAAAAAGTGAAAGCCCCATTCCCCGGCCATGTTTGTCAGACAGCTGCGGCGGAAAGGTTGCACTCCAGAGGGCTCGGCTATCCTACGTCGGCGGACTTCCGGCCGTTGAGAATTTCACTCGCGACCTTGCCGCTCTCTGTTGCCCGATAGGATATGCACGCCTTACGATTCGTAGTAAGCCATGAATAGAGAGCTTTTTCGGGGACCAACGTGGCCGGGCCACACGCACCCCCACACACACGCACATACACAATCTTACTAACTCTTTTAGATTACGACTCAGTCTCTTTCTTTTGGGAGGATATGGATCGCAATACCGCTGGCCTTCGTCTTGCCCCTGCAAAAATAGAAGAAAGTAGGATAATACGCTGCGAAACTTTCGCGCCCTTGTGGCCCCAGCATGCAGTCTAGGTCCAACTAACTACTCACGGCCCAAGCGTTGGTGGGTTTCTTCCTGCTTGTCTCTAAATTTGTACTTTTTGTCCATTTTGCTCTTTCCTTCCCGTTCTAAACATGCGGAACATGGTTTCGCAGGGCTTGTAGGTTAGTGTCAACATGCCCAGCCCTTCCCGATGGCATCAGCCGGATCAAAGAGGAGCCCGAAGGAGGACGTATACATTCTACTGTGTTAAGACTAGTAAACTGTGACGCTAAACCAAAATCGGCCGATTGAATACAGTCGTGGTGGAGTGGTTCCACCTCTGATCTGGCCCGGTGTGGATCGCAATCGGATGATCAGCCTCTATGAGCCAGGCTGAGCGGCACTATGAAGACATTGATCAAGGTTCTAGATGATTGAGGTAAGGGTTTCGTCGGCTTTCCAAGTCCCTGTGCAACTGCGTTCTTAACGTCGTGTGTGCTTAGATGACGCAATCGCCAGAGGCTTTTTGAAGCGCAGAAGCCTACTCCACGAGCTGCATGGCACTGCCGCCGAACTCTTCTTTGAAGTGGCTGCTGCCGGCCTCGCAATCCCGATCATTGTTCTTGGGTCCCGTCTGCTGTTCTTCGGCTAAGCTTATGAATCCGCCGAGGTTGGGGAGGAGCAGGAAAGAGGCCAGCTCTATCCTGATCCCTAGTTGTGTTCTCACATCGTTGAGAACCTCTGTCGCAGACAGCCAATCGATTCCCAGTGCCTCTAGAGATGTTTCGTTGCCCAGTTCTTCGGGAGGTACGTCGGTGTTGGCGCTTATGATCTCCAGAAGGGGTCGACGGAGTGACGATGAGACATGATCATCTCGAGCTTGTCCGCCGTCTTCCGCCCCGCGCGGCCTTGCCCTGGTGCGTACCATTGCCGGGGGACTCGTTGGATCCGGATCCGGACCGCGAGCAGCACCGACGTCGATATTAGCAAGCGCCTTCCCGAGAATAGATCTGGAAACCCTCGTGAAGGACAAGCCGAAGACGGCCATTACCATCGTTGAGCTGTCAGCCTCGAAAACGTAGCAGTCTGCCGACGCGTGGCGATCGTCACCGTCGGGCCGGCTCAGGGTGGCATGCACAAGCCACTCCCGGGCGTCGGGCGTGAAAGCGCCCCCGAGCTCGAAATGATCAATCTTGTCACACACGAACACATCGTCCCGGCCGGGGTTGCGGAAGTAGTTGAGCAGGAATCCAGCGACCTGCATGAAGCTATCGACCAGCGGCGTGTTACAAGCGGACTCTTGGGCGGAGGCGCTCGCCGCCATAATCCGCCGGAGCACGACCTTGCCGGCGGCCTCGTCCCCCACGCACGCCACTTGGGTGATGCCTTGGAAGATGGGATCGTAGGTGACGACGGAGCTGAAGGCGCGGTATAGGTGTTCGCCTCTCAGGAGATCGCTATCTGGGTGGCTTAAGAGCTCCAAGCACCGACGGACCCCAGTGAGCCGTTGGTAACGCGCAAAGTCGCCCGGGGCTCCCCCATATCGGCTCGCGCGCGGAGGCGCACCCGCCCACTTGACACGTGCGCGCCTTCCGCCGCGAGGCCTCCCGGCCCGCTGCTGCGTTCCACGATCACGATGGCGAAGTCCCAGGCTTGTTGCGCCGGGCCGTTAAGGGCCACCGGAGAGAACCGGATCGAGATGTCTTTACTTGTGTTCCGACCGATCGGAGACTTCATGAGCAGGTTCGTCACCGTCGGGACGTGCATCCTGCCCTCGGGATCCCCTACCAGCTCGAGGACGGCTCGCGCGGCGATCTCGTAGTAGAGAGAAGCTGGCGCGAGAGCCTGCCCTGCCATGATATGGCCTCCGACCAGCATTTGGAATCGTTCTGCGCGGGGGTTGAGGGAGAAAGTGGCGGCCCCCCTCTCGACTTCTCCAACCCTATTGGTAGGCCCAAAAAGTGTGAGCATCTCGTTGTTTGGCTTCGGCGGAGCAGTTTCATCTGACGACTCATCCGCTGGCTCGCTGCTGCTCCTCTCTCGGACGGTGAAGTCCTTCCAGTGCCGGGTCTTCTCGAACTGGTAGGGTGGTAGGTGAAGCCGCTCGTAGCGGTGCTTCTGGAGACGGTGGAAGGCCCAGACCTGCACACCGTACCCCATTTTCCAGAGGCTGAGGGTTGTGCTCGAGAGGGAGACCTGGCCTGGAGACGACGAAGTGATCTTGGGACTGAGAATGGTATGGTTGGATGCATGACTTAACGATCCCTTCACGAGGCCCATGACTGAGCAGCCCAGGCCAGCTTCTATCCAGGTCGCGTTCGGAAATCGCGCTTCTAGTCGCTCTATCACGGTCTGGAAGAAGACGGGGCGTCGCATGTGTTGTGCGGGCAGGGTGGCGTCGGGTGCGGTCTGGAGGCTCGTCTGGTTGCATATTTCCAGGTGGACTTTTGGGGATCTCCAGTCTAGCTTTTCAGCCAGACCACTGAGATATGGTAGGATCGGCTCGGTGAAACGGGAGTGAAATCCATGCGTCACCTGGAGGTTCCTGAAGTCGACGACGGCGCCGCTCAAGATTGTCTCCAAGGTATCTATGGACCTGGATGATCCGACCACTACGTGGTTTCTGGGACCGTTGAAGCAGGCGATTTCGGCGTAGTGAAGGTCGTCCTGGCGCTGCAGCGACGCGATAGCAGACTCCACTGCAGTGCGATCGCCTTGGATAGCTAACATGGCGCCTGGCTCGGATCCCCAGGAACTCTTAACTAGTGACGCGCGCCCTACGACGAGAGCCAAGCCATGGTCCAGGGTCAGACTTTGAGATATGCACAGGGCGGCGAGCTGCCCGAGACTATGGCCCACAATGGCATCGACCTGAAGACCGCAGTCGAGCCATGACCTCGCGGAAGCGTACTGGATGGAAAACAGGCCCGACTGGAGAGCCACGGGGTCCTCGATGGGTTTTTGTCCAAAAATTTGGGGGTAGAGTCCCGAAGTCCCCAAAGACACCAGGATCTGGTGGCAGGCGTCGAGATGATGACGAAAGATATCAAAACCCTCGTAAACCTCTTTCGAGAGGTTGAGTGTTTGACCTTCCTGACCTCCAAACACCAACACCACTGGGGCTTTTCCCTTTTTTTTAGTTTGACCGATCCCCAAGCCGGAGGTGGAAATGGCTTCGAGCTGCGATCTTGCTTCAGAAACGCTGCTCGCGGAGGCCGCCAGGGTGAAAGTCAATTGATGGTTCCCTCGGTCGGCCAAGTTGAAGGCCAAAGAGGCAAGAATAGAAGGTGAACGATCGCTCGGTCGCGCCATCCAGTCGAGCAGTTTCCGACAGTAGCGCAATAAGCTACTTTCCGAGTCGGCTGAGATGAAGAGCGGATACTTGGCGAGGAGGGCTGTGACGTTTGAACCCGGGGAGACTGGTACGTCCCGCAAGAGTACAGCCGAATTGCTACCCGCGGCGCCATAG
Source organism: Hansfordia pulvinata (assembly GCA_006538405.1). Lineage (NCBI taxonomy): Eukaryota > Fungi > Ascomycota > Sordariomycetes > Xylariales > Hansfordia > Hansfordia pulvinata. The sequence continues at coordinate 23,144 of BJKQ01000024.1, forward strand.
CTGTTGACGCACGCTAGACGGATCGCCGGATCCCAGGAGAGCAGCTGACGGGGTATTGCTATCCGATGCGCATCAAGGTCTGGAAGCTTCGGGTTGATTTGTGTCAAGCTGGCCTGGGGAGACATCTTGCCGTGTCTCATCATCAGCAAGACCTTGATCAAACCCGTCACGCCGGCTGTGGCCTCTGTATGCCCGATCGAGCCTTTGATCGAGGCAAAATGAAGGGTTGAGTCGCGCTCCGAGCCACCGAAAGCGTCGATGATGCTGCGGGCCTCGACGGGGTCTCCGACGCCCGTACCTGTGCCGTGGGCCTCGATGTAGGACACTGCACCTGGCTCTACATTGCTGACCGCCATGACCCTGCGGAAAAGCTCCGCCTGTGACTCTGCGTCGGGCACGAAGACGGCGCTGGAATTGCTGCGATTCTGGTTCACGGCAGAGCCCAGAATCACGCCCATCACATCGTCCCCGTCCCTCCGGGCCTCTGTGAGGCTTTTGAGGACGACGACTGCGACGCCCTCTCCTCGGCAGTACCCATCGCCACCAGCATCAAAAGGCTTGCACTGGCCGGTTGGACTAAGAAAGCCCGCGGCGGCAAGGTTCTGGTAGTCAAAGGGGCTCGTGATGACATTGGTGCCCCCAGCAACCGCCCTGGAACACTGACCGGACCATATTGCGCGGCAAGCTGTGTCGATGGCAACGAGGGAGGACGAACAGGCGGTATCGATGGTCAGTGACGGTCCGGTCCAGCCAAAATGATGGCTCATGCAGCCCGAGAGAAAGCCCCTGGACGTCCCGACAGTCGCAAACGCCGAGGTTTGACGCTGGCACGACAGATTGTCGTAGTAGTTGTTCATGACCGCTCCGATGTAGCAGCCGTAGTCGTCAGGCTCCGGCGTGGACGAGATCCCGAAGTAACCCGTCGACTCGAGAGCCTCGTAGATGACCTCGAGGAGGATCCTCTGCTGGGGGTCCCAGGCTGCGGCCTCCCGTGTCGACTTGCGGAAGAATCGATGGTCGAAAGACTCTCGATCGCGGAGGAAATTCCCCAACCACCTCCGCCCGGCGTAGGGACCGGTGGTAGGCAGGCCGAATTTTTCGGTAGGCGCCGGCTTTACCATCACCCTGCCGTCAATCAAGAGGTCCCATAGCTCATCTAGAGTGTCTGCTCCAGCGAACCGCCCTGCCATTCCCACGACTGCAACCGCGTGAGGGGGTATTCCCCGGCGTGATTCGCGATGGTGTCATCCTATACACTTATTTCAAATCACTGTTTCGCTAAGTAAATCGGCCATGATAGCCCAGTATTTAATGTGGTATGAGGTGTAAAGAAAGTTGCAGAAAAGTGACTCCGATATTCCCGAGATTTGCACTAGCATTCACAATCGCAGATCCGTATAGTCAGCGTGGTATGAACAGCAGGCCTTCACAGTGATTGAGATTCAGGAGCAACGCATGAGTCGGCTTATGACCATGAAACTAGTGATGCTCTTACAATCACATAGTAGCAGATCGTAACTATGCAAACTTGACAATGTTTCTCGCGAATGTTCAAACCTGATTCCAGTTTTCAGTCCTGAAGCCGGCCATAAGCGCGCGGTTATCATGCTGCAAGAGGGTGGGCTAAGGTTGGGCCCAGTTCTATGGCGATTGGCCGGGGCATGTGGTGGAGCCACACCTACCTAGTATCTTAATTTAGGCCAGACCTGCCCTGTGGGCATTTAAGCACGCCACCCCGACACGGTATTCAGCGACACAATACACCACCAGCACCTTTGCGCGTCAACACTTCTTGATCAAACATCTGCATCTTTTCGCTACCTCATTCAACATGGGCCGAGACCGAGATTCAAAAACTCGCCGCTATGGCCTAGCTAAAAAAGCCAACACCTACCACAAGAAATTCAGTGCCAAGACTGCGGTGATTTTCTTCGACCAAGGACAATGGTACTCATATTCTTCACATCCCGAATTTCTCACTGAGTTCCAGGGCTAGGGCTCAAAAGGAGTCCCGATCGATAATTCCATGGGTCCTGATGACTTTGAAACCATATCTGAAAGAAGATCACCAAAATCTCTTTTCACGCGATCAGGTTCGCAATCTTCGTCGTCAGACGGCGAAGACCCATCAGCCAGCGAAAGGCATCGTGAAGAGGAAGTGACTGCAACTGCATCAGATGCACCCAAGCCTTGTGCTCCGTTCCAGTTCATGGAGGAGTCTTCTCTATTTGGGTCCCCGGGTTCGATTCTATCTGGCGACACAGCTCTTTCAGACGCTTTCATGACACCGATGCCTCTCACACCTCCAAAGCCCTTCTCGCCTATTCAATCATTTGACGAGGACTTTTTTCTGGGAGAATCCCTCACTGCTGGGAAATTTGATTCTTCTACTTCGCCTGCGGAGCTGGGCGCGATATTCACGGAACCGAGGACGTCCTCGCCTGTGTTGAGTCGGGCTTTGGGAGATCCCACTGCGGCGGGACTTGTGGAGGAATTCGGCAATCTTGAACATTATTGTCTCCCCAGCACTGAAGATTCTACCACACAGGGAGTGGCGCTACCGGCGCATCACGGAATGCGTTCTGACAGAAATCAAGTGGGAAGATGTTTTCGCGTGGACAAGAGGCGACAAGCTAGCAGGAAAGTGAGCGGGTCCCGCAAGTTTCAAGGCTTAAATAAGATACGACTGGGTGATGAGGAGCGATTGATGGAGATGCAATATTTCATGTAAAAGTATAGTCAGCTTTGCAAGCCCATGTAGAAAGGCGACAGAGCAATAATTCTGATCGTCACAATTGACTGAACCCTTCTGTAGAACTTAGCATCTCAAGAACCGTCGCAGCAGGTCTTCCTCGCGCACCTTCTGAATCATTTGGGGGTACTTCTATTTTGCTTGGGAGTTCAGAAAAATGCATGGCGTGCCGCGAATGATCGAATCGACCAAACTCGGCTGGCCGCCTGCGACGCGAACGATCGCTGCCGTCTTGGGATCAAGGATGGCATCCAAGTACACAGAATGGCGGCAGCTGGCGTCTTTGAAAGATTGGATTTTAACATTGACTAGCCTTTTCTTCCTTACAAGATGCCAAGATGCAAGGCGTTGCATCGCCTGCTTCACTGATCTTGGTAGGTCGATGTTGGTGGTCAAAGATCCGGCTTGGGACAGCGTGATATCACATTTGCGCTGGCGAGATTCCGCCCTGTTGGTGCTGGCCACAGGGGTCCCAGAATTTGTCGACCAACGATCGCACATCCGCCAATGACAAGAAACAGATGCCCCACCCCTCATTACTTAGCGCCAACATCACCCGCCCTCCTGGTCGTTTGCTCCTGATGTAACTCACATTTTCACCCTGCGGGAAGATATGACTATCCCCAACGTCAATGACGACGTTCCCGGAAAAGACGATGAAAAACTCTAAATTGGATCCTGATGCAACCAGGTTCTCAAAATTTGGCAGGGGGTATGAGCCAGGTAGCTGTTTGCACCTTTTACCGGAACCTGCTCTGCGAGGCTGCGCATTGCCAAGGTGGGATGCTCAATTCATCCACCCGCATGATGGAACCATGCAATCAGCCAGGTGGCTGCGGAAAGCCGAAATTGGCGACGCCACTCAGGCGCCATCGCCCCCCTAACCTCAGCCGGTTCGCAAACTGATATACTTGCACAAAATGGTCAGCAAACATCGGATCAGACATTGGCGGCGGCTGTGCGCTGTGCGCCTCATATGTGCGCCTCCAACGCCAGCAAACGCGAACGCAAACGCGAACGCAAACGCAAATGTCTGCTGCGACGGAAGGCGTAGCGCCAACGACCCCGTGTCTTTGTTGCCCCATGCGTTGGGTTCCACAATATCCTTGCATGGCTACATTCGGCATGCCATGTACGGTGACCATGTAAAAGGTCGTTCTCTCAGCGCCACGCAACCGGCGGTGTCGAGACGATCAGCTTATTAAACCCTTGAATCATAAATCCAGTGGACAGCCAAAGTGATCATTTCAGCGGCATAGCCTTGATCCATTACTACTCATGCCGTTCCAACACAAGATGCTCCGCCTCAAGCGGCCTCTTCGGCCGAAGGCTCGAGGAGGCCTCGATGCCAGTCCAGAAAAACTGGCTGCACCTCCCAAGCGTACATCGGTAGTGCAGGCCTGTCGTGCATGTAGGGCGTCAAAGACAAAGGTGAGTGGCATTCCCATTCTACGTTTGTTCTGACACCTGGTAGTGTAGTGGAGAACGCCCAAAATGTGCGAGATGCGAAGCTAAGAACCTCGGTTGCGGATACGAGGGGACAAATGGCCAGTCGATCCAAGCAGCTACGAGATGCCGCTTGCGCGACCTGGAAAGACGTCTTGCCAATGGAGAATCGCCATCGGTACTGCAAGTTCAATATTCCCCCGTACCTGCACCCAGTGACGCAAATACCATGTTTGAGTCCAGGTCAATCTCGTGCGTTTCCACATTCGACTTTCCAGATCGGAGTTGCACAGAGAAGACTGTTTCTGCATTTTACGAGAGCTTCCCTTGTAGCTATCAGCATCTCCCCGCGGAAGAGGCTCAAAAGCACATCCAAGCCATTTATTGCAGGCCTGAAACAGAAGCAGACATCAACGGTGCGCATGCTTCCTATATCGCGGCCATTGCGGCTGTTGGAGAAAATATGCTGGAAACAGACGATGGAGGCTCTTTAGCCACGACATTCTATACCATCGCGTCTCGCAACTTCCAATCTATGCTTGAGAGTCATCCAACATCTGCACTCGCGACATGCATCCTCCTTGGCCACTTCAATAACTCGCACCAGCCTTGCGTGGCTCTTATGTGGTCAGGTAAGTTACCGGTTGAAGCTCAGTATAAACTTGGCCTAACAAAGACAGATATCGGGAAAGGAATTGCAGAGCGGCTGCTGGGACACAACTCGGTTTTATCAGCAACAGGCGGCTAACTCACCCTTCGCCGTGCTCAATGAGCCGTTCATGTTAGCTAAGTGCATGCGACTTACTCGACATCATTCATAAGCTGCCCCATCGTTGTGAGCTCTTCTGGGTGAATATGGCTGCTTGACTCAGCCAGTGATGTGCATGATGAAGGGATGATATTGATCAGAGAAGCTAGAGCAGCCCGTCGTGACAGGTCGGAGCGGTGTCAAATCGAGAAATCATTAAGGATCTCATTAATGGCTAGAAAGATGATGAGATGTGTTATTTCTTGGTGACTGATGCCTGTATTCCCGTTCCGTATAACCATAAGAGGGTACTGGATGTGTGTTAAGTAGCTGTGGCCGGATTTGGCGTGCATGGAAAGCAATTGGCCAAAGCGTAAGCGTTCAGTTAGGAAATGTCAAGGTTAATCCGTATGTGAAAGACCGCCCGAGCATACAAAATATCGGAGGAGGAACAAAACTGAAGTAATAGCAGACTTGCTGGCTTTCTAGGATCATAGGCTCATTTCAATAACCGGGAGATCTCAAAGTTTTCGGCGTGGGTTCTCGACGTGTTTGTTTGACAGTGACAAAATGAATTTGAGTTCGCGGATTCTGTTTTCTGTTTCACTTTATCGTTGGTTGCCACGTCACGCGCTAGTGGCGACCAGGTTTCCCGGGTTTGGATGTAGTAGCGAAACGCTCAACCATGTCCATGATTCCTTGTGCGATGAGTGATTAGTTCCAGTGGTGATCATAAAAACAATGGTGTTCACGCCCAAGACAAAAGCTAAGCTTGACCTCAACGGGGCATGAGACCTTCGACGCCCTAATTGAAGCTATGAAATCGATAGTAAAGAAATTTATGTTTTTGAATGGGCAGCCAGGGCGCACCTTCTCCTATCTTCCCAAAATAGCCCTCAACTTCATCCATGGTGATGAACTTAGCGATTGTTCCTTAGTTGGCAGTCGCAAGTGTCAATCTAGCCCTATATCCGCATTGAAGGCCGTTTATGTGTCGACCTTGGGCTTCAGTAGACCTTTTGGTAGGGATGCCAAAAGCTAAACTCGACCGGTAGCTACATGTAAGAGGCTCAGACTTGAAACGTTTACGCTATACCAGTGAGTATCCCACTGTGCCCGAGAAAATTCAAACAATCATGTATCGTAGCAGTTCCTACCCTGCGTAATACGTGTTGATGCAATAGCTGCATTAAAAGGCGTGCAAAAGTCCGAGGAGGGTCTATGATACAGTGTATATTCAACAGCTAGGATGGGGATATGGATTATGAACCACCATGTGTGCGGAGTTCACGCAGATCGACGGGGAAAAGGAGGGAAACGCAATGAAATCTTAAGCTAATGGATGGAACATTAAAAAGATGAGACAAGGCATATCCATAGCGAGAGAAATAAGAAGCTCCGTAGGAGTTAATCATTCCAGTCAGAGGATACGAGGATTCCGGAAATATGGACAGGCTCTGTGTCGAGAAAACAGAAATTGACAGGAATATGGTTAGGACAACGTTGAGGTGTGTTCTTAGATCATACGGCCACTTGTGCACCTGAGCTGCGATTCGGATTTTAATCTGGGCTTGTTTTGTGCCATGCTTTTGGTCTCATCTAAAGAAGCGCCGATTGTGATGAGGTCCAGGACACAGGGTTCTGATTCCGGAAACTGCAAGCCGTAGAAATCATTTGGGTCAGTTGGCGCTAAAGCCAACATACGTAGGACTGTCCAGATACGGACCAACAGCAAGAACCTCCAAGTATATATCCAAGAAGCTTCTACAGGAAACGGTGACATGGCAGACGGCTAGGTTCTTTCCAGATCGTTACCCTCCTACCAAGACGACAACCGTGCCACCATCATGGAGAACATTGACTTGAAGCTGGATGACTTCAATATGTCCACGGAGGACTGGCTCCAATACCTCGGGGGAGCCGACTCGGGAGTCGGGAGTCGGGCTTCCCGGATCGCAAGGAAGAATGCCGACGCCCCCTCTGGTATCCGACACGGATTTCTTCCTCGGAATATCTGGAAACAGTAATTCTCATGCGAATGTAGAGATGCAAGCGTAAGTGATCACTGTGCCGCGTTGCTTCTCGCCTAAACTGACACCAAGGCACCAGACACATGGCTGTAATTCTCTCTCGACTCCAGACAATCGAGGCGATTGTCGCCCGGGTAGAAAGAACAATCGACTCTGTCAAGGTGGGCCTTCACGATTCCGCGAGGGATCTAGTCGGAGTCCTCCGACGTGGCGGTTTGCTGGATGATCCGGAGATCGTCCATGACGAGGAGCAAGGAGTGTCGGCCCGGGTCACGTGAGGAGCGATGGACGCGGGCACTTTGTGGATCTCTTGGGCTCCACAGGCCCATTTTCGACACTCCAGTTCCCGTTTTCCGCTTTCTGCTGGACTCGGAGCAGACTACCGTCTGGCTATCACTATAACCAGATGGGTCACCCAGTATCATATGCAGTAGTATTAGCCAGCTTTGTGAAAGACATTCGCTTCATTCCTCTTTCAATCTCGAGTGGATTTACTCTTTCCTTCCCCGCATCACCCGCGTCTATGATCATGAAGTCATTCGGCAAGCCACTTCCGGACGTGCCGCGCAAAGCGCAACATGTGCAGTCCGTGTCATCCCCAAGCTCGGTATCCTCCTGCGAGGAGCTGTCTTCAGGTTTCCATCCCAGCCCCAACCGCTCACAGCGAGTTCGCTTTGGAGACAAGCCGTACGAGACAAGGTTTTTCTTGCCTCCAATGGAAAGTGACGGGGACGACAGCAGCAGCCAGGATGAACGCGCGCGTCTAGCGTGCGAGCCGGGGGGGCCGCCCATGACGCCAGAACCACCCCGCGCTTATCTCACCGAGAACGCTTGCTCGAGAAGCGAGCTAACCAACTCGAGCGAGAGAACCGGGAGTTGCGCAAACGCCTCCAGGAGCGAGAGTCGCGAATGCAAGCAGTCACCGGCCTGGAAGAAAAAGTCGTCGCCTTGCAGGCAGTAAACGAGCAGTCGGAGCACAAGATCAGCCAGCAAGACCAGTTAATAGCAAAGATTGCCAACACAGTCAGCCAGACCTTCAAGGACTATCAGAGGGCCGTCGAGGGAGGGGTCCGCCGAGAAGGCCACCAGGCAGATCACGGAGGCCATCCGGGAATGCAAGAGGGACATTGTGTGGGGCACCAGAAAGGCACCCCGGTCGCATACGGTACACCATATCACCCCAGCCAAGCAAGTCGATTTGATGCGGACAGTGATAGCGATACGGTTTCCGACTTCTAGATCTGGGCCGAGTTGGGGCAAGCGAGCTGCCTGGTAAACAAGGATACAGGACGTGGCGGAAGCCCTCGTCGGGGTTGGATGCAGGCGTAATCTTGGCCTGATGGCCACTTCAGGGTTAGGCGTTCGTATTTAAATGTTTTTACCACTATCGTCCGCATCAGCTTGTCTTAAGTCCACCAGATTGGAATTTTCTGCCGACAACTAGGATGAACATGAAGTAAGCCAACCACTTGCGTTGATACAACAAACCACAACACATTTTGCTATCTGTAGACGAAATCTCTTCATCTGTAAGCCCACAGATCACTGGCCCCTCAGCGGAGGACCCTATCATCGCAGAGTTAGATGATGCCATCTTCTTGGCGCGCAGACTGTCTGTTGGTTCCATCATTGAGCCTCGCGTGCGAAATCCTTGCTTGCTTCCTGTTTGGCGGAGTACAATCACATTGCAGTAGTGTGACAATCCACGCTGACATTCTCAGATCGTGCATTTCACAATCACACTGCAGTATTGTCGCAATTTTAGGGCCAACAAGTCCTGGAATACGAGAACGGGAAACCAGCCAGATCTATGTCTGTGCAGTTTCCACCTTCTCCGAACGATATGGCTGATGTCAGGATGGGCCTAGATCCAGTCGGTACCGCACCCTCGGGTGGTACGCGTAATCCACCTCAACACAATGCTCCAAGCGTGTTGGACAGAGCATTCGCTCCACAACACGCACCTGAAATAGCCACCTGCTGCCTGTATGTTGACCACACCAGCTGGTCGCGCCGGACCCATTTCCCCGCCGCGTTCTCCCCATACCCTCCATCATCCGCCATGTTGCTCCGCTTTGGTACTGCTGTCTCCTGGAAGGCGTTCAGAGCAGAACAGTCGAGTCGGACGCGCATTCCAACGGCAGGCTGCTGCGCCTTGGTCAGAACTTGACAGGTGACATTCAAAGTGGTGCTACTAACCTTGATATTACTTGCAAAATGAAGGCACGCTCCTAATTTTGAGCCATGGGGCAAGGTGGCAGTACGGGTCGTCAGTATCAGGTACTGTCGTCAGTGCTAGACGACTCGAAACTGTTTTCTGGCCCTGCGGCGGCTTGTGGGGCATAAGGCGCTTTGCTGGAAACTGCAGGCCTGCTTCCAGGAAGTGGTGGGCGAAAGTGGGGGCGGAATTGGGAGGGGGCTGAAAAAGAAGTCGGCAAATCCTTCAGGGCGTAACAGAGCAGGGCGTCACTAAGCACCCAGGTGCTATTTGGAGTCGCGAACCACTGCTTTCTGTCAGGAAGGTATTGAGATGATAGCGAGGCACAGACTCAAGCGCGTCCCTCAATGATCGCTTCGCACTTCGGGATTTCCAAGCTGGAACACCATGACTAAGACGGGCACGCGATCTCCCACAGTTTGAGAATATGCCGAGTCCTCTGGATGCAATCTCCCGCCGTATCCTCGTGTGTGATGGATGAGTGCTCTACCTCGAACCGAGACGGCCGCAGAATCTGGAATTTCTCTCTGCTGTCGCAATGCATAGTACCGCTCACCACCACGTCAGCGAAGGAGTACGGGACGTGAATCGTAGCACTTGGCTGGATGATCAGACAGTCGGGACACATGGGGATCCCGGCACAGGCCCCAGGAGGCAGATTGTCTATAGATGGCTCTTCTGGAAGTCGTGGACGTCAATACTCAATACTTGGGAAGGATGGGAGACACTTGACGAATGAGTCCATGCCATGGCAGGACCTATCCGTGTTCCGCTCTTGGGGGACCAGAATTGGCAACTTCTGGCTTGCCTTTTCCGCGATTTACCACTCTGCCTCGGTCGAGCATATCACAGTATCATCATCGGAATAGGTGTGCTTGGGCAAGTAGCAAAGTGTCGAAATAGGGGGTCCGGTCAAGCATGGCTGAGAAGAGTTTGATGTCGCTGCACGAGGTGTGTCTAGCAGCCCATGCCCTTTTGACAGTAAACCTGAAATAGAGCAGACAATTGGCTGCAAGAGGGGTGCTTACAGCTGTGCCCTGTCGCTCGACTGCACAGGATCACCTCTCCACGGTCAGCTTGTCCGTGTGGCTATATTTCTCCCGGGTGTTGCTCCTGGCGAACGAGATCTTGCGAAGATGGCACTGGCGCCCGGAACTCGATTGGCTACACTATGGGCGGTTTCTCCCGTAGACGACCTCGGAGCAAGACTTGCAGCGTGTATGTAGCTGTCGTTGATGTCAACGGATGTAATTATGGCTGAAGTTATTTCCACGGCTGGGAAAGGGGGGTGGGGGGCGCGCACTGTTCAGCATTCATGTTGTAGCGACGAGGGTGCGAAGATGGCTGTGTAGACGTAAGTTCAGGGAGTCGACGGATATCGTACGGCGGGCATACGTGGCTCTATAACGATCTATGCGCGGGTCGGCTGAGCTACCTCGGGATCTGGTTGACCGGCAAGTAGTGGATTGGATTGGCTGATACGCGGGTCGGAACTTGGCGCTCCAGATCCATGCACGACAATAGCCCTAAGCACGTAGACCCCACTCGGCTTTAGCACCGTAACGCCCTAAAGCTGTCTCCACGTTGCTGCCCATTGCCCTGTGGTTGTCGCCTGCAGCTTCAGCCGCGTCCCACTGGGTCCATAATCAAACATTGACTTTGGCGTGATCTTTACGTGACTCACAGGGCACTTTGACGCCATAATAGCGATCCAGCTGCGTTGTGTGCTTGGAAACTCATCACCCGGAGTGGTCGTGACCACTCACGTACCTCGCCTGTATGACGCAAATGCGCGGTTAATGGGTTCTTACAGTGTGACTGTACAAATGCATGAAATTTCACCAACAGATGCCAGCTAAGAATCAGACTCGCATGAAGACAGACATAGCCTGCTGACCCTGTAACTGTGATTTAGGCTGTCTGAGACCGTCCTGTTGGCCGACCGGCCCCGATCTTGAAATCGCCAACCGTGGGACCCCCTGCGTCTGCGACGATGAGCTTTTTTTGGTTCGCGATGGGTTATTTCCTGATTAAGAATCTCCGTTAGAGTCCGACATACATGCCCCATTCGACATCTCCCCATCCGACTCTGGCGATCGAGATACTAGTCGCGCAAAGTCCGACTTGCGTATGGCGTCGTCAATCCTTGGTTCTGCAATGCAATCGACTGTTCATTACCATGATGCTGAAGTATCTCTGCGGTTTCGATCTGCAATCGGGTAGCCAAGTCATGTATGAGCCCCTTGATGAGAGCGGTCCGGGGGTGCGGTGTGCCCTCGCGCTCTTGATCATGCATTTCATTGTGTCCATATGCGAGAATTCGAAGCACTATGCTGGTCTCAACATTGAAGCGATTGATAACACACAGCATCGAGAAAAGATTGAAGCGCCCCGCATCGTTGAATAATCTCCCCCTCAAACATGTCCTTTCAAAATCTTCCAAGCCTCCTCATATCTCTCGATCTTTGCACCTAGCTTCGGTCTCTGACTTTTCATTGCAACATCTTCTCCAGCATTGTCTTCCAGGTTCTCATCGCTCAACCCCCGAACAAACTTGGAGCTGAACACATGAAGTGGTCCGTCTTGACTGTCCAAGAGCATGTAACCCACGACCTGCTGACAAACGACATCAGCAACCCGTTTCCTGGCGACTTTGTAGTAGCTTTTTAAGACGTCGTGCACTTGCTCCATGGTCTGGTCAGAATTCAACTTGGATACTGAAAGGCTCTGAAGCCTCTGAAGCCTCTCCGTGGAAATAAAAATTCCATCCTCTGGATGTTCATCATCGTCTCGGAAGCCTTTCTTCCTGCGAATGGCGGCGTTGTTGATGGCAGTTATCCCGGCATTTTGGACGAGCTTGACCAAGCGAGTATTTTGCGACTTGTGCAAGTTCTCGTTGAAGTAATGGTTTAGGGTGTATGGAGTTCCTTTCCTCTGAGTTCTGATGATAAATTTGGCGTGATCGATGGCTTTGTCGTGACAGTGCACCAAGATGTCCAGGATGTGGTTGTCCCAAAGTTCTCTGAAAACATTCGTGTCGGGGCAGACGAACCTCATTGTGCGATGTATAAATGTTACCTCGCACTCTTCTGCCGAAAAAGATGTGTTGGGGAGACTTTCTCTCCCCTCAGCCGCAGTAGTCCTTGGAGTTCTCGTACTGAAAACGCTCTAGTACTGCGCAAGGTCGTCATGGTCGCCGCTGCGTGCTGCTAACAGCCGGTGGATCGTGACCCGTCGGAAAACGACAAATTGTCAGAAGCCACTGGATGTTACTAAATCTTTTGGTATCGCAGTATCAGTTGCTCAGACTCTACCGACAGACGATGTTTCGAATGTTCTACACAAGTATTAACCCCAGACCAACTCTGTATTTTTCTTATGAAGAATCCAGGTCGTCACCGCAGGCAATTTTAGGGATGAAACTCATTTCAAACTTAAAGCATCAGTTAATCAGCAATGCCTCTGACATGCGGCCTTTTCAGTGTTCTAGAACATAATCATAGATTTTAGTTTGCTAAAACTTTCAGGTCGTTACACATTGCTACTGGCAAACATCGCAGAGTGCGGACGCATTGATCGAGGTGTTTCTGCTTCAAGAATACACAGTTGCTGTCGACAATCATCCGCCAGAGAACATCCAAGGATCCCAACGGTAATTCGGGCGAGTTGAAAAGAATTCAAGGTAAAGGAAGCGATACATTGAGGGTATTGAGGGTATGTGGACCGGTTCAAGGTGTTTTCCCAACAGGTGTAGCAATATGGCATTTGGTTTTTCCCACTGGCATCGCTGCTAATGGTGGTAGCGGAGCTGACATGAGCCGTAGTCGTATCTGGTTTTCCACACTCCGAAGTGATTGACTTGTCGTAGACGGAATTCATATGGTGCTCAGAGGGGCGACATTGTGGTGCAGACAACTCTCGTTGACTCATTGCGTCAGACGGGGTTGGCCTGAAGTCTCGGGTTTTTGGTCACTAAATATGGTGTGGTACCTTTAAGGCGAATGATTTGATGATGTGGTATCTGATGAAATTGGCGAAGGTTGGATTGCAGAGAAGGTGAAGTTTGGAACGCATCTGATCCTTATTCTTTGCACTGCTATTGTTCAATGACGGCTGAACTGAACTTTAGGTCTGCTTATATTTGAAGAGTGATTTGTGCGTCATGATGACCAAGGACCCACTCTGTAGTATGACGTAGGTTGATGATCGTCTCCAGTGCTTTTGCGCGGGTCGGCAGCTCTTAGCATGACACTGAGAGTGGGCCTACGTGTGATTGCAGGCGCTGGGCGAGCACCAAATTGATCCTGAGAGGGTAAGGCCTATCGCAATTCATGGAGCCAAGCAGGAGACCCCAACTGGGGAATAGCCCTACAGGTCGGAAGGCCTTCCCCGATTTCTAGCAGTCCCTCCACGTGATCTTTCCCAAGCGAAGAACGTAAGCGCCACCCGCTTGGATGAAGCTTCCAGCCTCGATGAATCTTGTATGAGTCCCCTTGCCGTGAATCTGCGTCGCTCGGCCCTGAATCCCTACGTGAGGTTTTATTGAATCTTTTCATGTAACGTCCGATACCCACGTTTGGCCACACCAAAAATGGAACGCTTCAATTCCAACACAACATTATAAATCGACCTTATTTCACACATTATGATGCTATAACAATGCAACTTTCAGTGTCACTAGGGTCCTCGGCATCGCCAAAATTAACTGTGCCACCCTCAAGCCCACAAGCCTCAGTTTATGTCCTCCGGGTCGCCTCAATGTTGGCGAACTTCGAATTTAAGCTTTTATCACCTTCCACCGCTTCCTGGCTCTCCTAGCATCAACCTTTGCTGAAAATACCTCAATCTTTCGTTGTGCTACTGCTTGTTAACACGCCTGCTGATCGAAACCCTTTTAAACCTTCCGGAGGAGCAGGCATTCAGTACTCTGATCTTTCTCGGGGTGCTAAATGAGCTTAGATGGCCATGAAGCTGATTTCTCTTCTTTAAACCCCACCAAGGCATTACTCATGTCTGTCATCCACTTTTCGCTTTGATCTCCATCATAGAGCTCGGTACATATATGATCTGCCTATTAAGCGGGGTTGACGTGTAGTTGATCAGCAGTCGGCTTGCAAGGGGCTTAGTCATACCAACTAGCCACATTCTAGTACATTTCCAGCCACTGATTTATCCCTACTTGTCTGCGACGCCTTTCTTACGTTGCTATAATATAGAATGAAGTTCCTCTTACCTAAAACTGTAACCGCTTCCCATTCGCCGAGTAATTTAACCTCCTTTTTATAGCCAGCCTTTGAAGGTCCAAATATCAACTGGTCGAGAGGCTGGTGGACACGACACGGGACGTGTGCATCGACAATGAAATCAAGTGGAGATGTAAAGTCCATCCATTCTCTGTTACCATAAAACTCCAGGGTACATATAGATTGAGATCCAGAGGAAACCAATGCTGACATAGTTGGATTCATCTTGATTGATCATATGCATTTTCACCACCGGAGCGGTAGGCGGGCCGTCATGAGCCAAACTTATGGTGGCACCTTCTCTTACCAGCCGGTCGGCCGCTTCATGGCCTTCAATATCATAGTGGCCCGGAATCCATTTGACAGTATAATGTGCGGGTATGTGCCCACTGTCAGGCCAAGGCCTTATTAATACACCACCTCGGCTACAGAACGGGCTCTATGGCCTGTAAGTTCTGTAATGCTTTGGAAAATTGGCGATATGGTGATTATTTCACAGCCCGGCCCACTGTCTATCTGACACCGAGCGGGATCACGTCGTGCGTCGATTTTGTCTTGAATACGAGACCCCCCACCGGTGTGGCTCCCACCCCCACTCCTCAAACCATACGGAATCAACGAGAAGCCTAGGTCCAGTTAGGAGTGATCACGAAGTGACCTCGATTGGGTGTAGTGACAGCAACATTTTATTTACTTATAGTACAGCGCAAAGTAAACGTCGTTCGAAGCAACGATCGACATTATCATGGCCTTTCATCGCTCATGCGGCTGGGATCTCGATGGCTGTTATCTACACTCATCCAGTGTAACCTTGCGATTAGGCTGCATACACGATGCAGTATCTCCCTGAAGGTCTCACATTCCAATCCAATCTGTTCGCAGAGCGGCCACCCGCAGTCCTATACCACCACGACTCCTTTCTCGTCGCTACATCAACTCAGCCGCGCAGCGTACGTGGAGCAATGAACGAACCCAATCAGACAAAAAACCGCCCACACCTCGCGTCGCTCACAGCTTGTCTCAAATGCTCGTAATGTATCAAACCGTGATTTGTCGTTTGTGATTTTACATGCAATGCCTCGGCCATTCTTCTGCAGCGTGACGCAGCCTAACCAGACAACAAACCGCCTTCTGACAACCTCAGTCGTTCCTCTTATGCAATACGACCTTCATCTATTAACTTGCCCTAATGCATCAATAGCAGGCTCTCCCCAGAGTTTCAATGCCAGCCTCATTCAAAAGAATCATTGAACCATATTAAGTTGGCGTCGGCATCCGGTTCTGCTTGTTCACGTGCCTTGCCAGTCCAAGAAACCACGTTCTCGCGACGACGACATGCTTGGGGGTCATCACTGCTTTCGACCTCGGGTCAAGAAATCGCCATTTTCAAATGTATGAAAGGTCGCCTCTACATTTTCATGAAGTCGTATCCCGAATCCACCATGACTGATGCCGCGGGATCTAAAGATATCGGCATGACTCACCGCCGGTATCAGGAGATTACGCCAGCCAAAGAGCCTGGAGCTTCAGATCTATCGAGTCTATCTCAAAATGGGCCAGAGCCCACTCAAACAAGGGCTGTTGCCCAGGCTTGCGGTCCTTGTCGAAAATGAAAACGGAAGGTATATACAGAGCATTCACGGTGTGATAGACCACAAACTGACAAGGTAGCAATGCGATGGTCTACGGCCAGTGTGCAGCGCGTGCCATGCTAAGAAACAGAAGTGTGGTTATATTGGAGAACAGGGCCCAACACTGCCAGCCTACAACAAATCACGACTAAAGCTCTTACAAAGAATACTCTCACATCGCAATCAGTCACTCTCGAGTCCGGAGCCGGTGGCAGCCGAATCGTCGGACGTTCCTCCGGCCGCAGCCGATATCTACCCTCGAAACGGCTTCGGCTGGTCTGCCCCAACTCTTTCTGACACGAAACAAGCAGTAAATGCTTTTTTTTTTTTTTCGATCTGCAGGTGGTAATTTCCAGATCTTTTCTGAAAGCTATATAATGCAACTAGCTCACGACGTTCATGACTCTTCTACACCGACTGGGAGCATGGAAGGGCCCTCAGTGACGTGCCTCATGGCTGTAGCAGCCGCAGGAGCGAGTCTCCGCGGAGATGCGGATATGTCAGGTCGCATGGAGTCATTTTACAAAGTGGCAAAACTTTAGTTTGAAAATATTACCGCGTGCCAGCCGATATGTGCTATGAAAGCCTGCGTTCTCTTCTGTCTATGCAACCTCATGCATAAGTTGCCACAGGCTCATCTGTGGGCAGGTACTGATTTCCCGCCAGGACATTTTTCCGTTTGCAACGCTAATAACTTGTTTGTAGATACTGATTTAAGCATATCGCGTCGAGTTGGACCCAATCGCACCCATTTGTGGCCACGTACACCCCAAGAGCAGGAGTGGCTTGAATGCTATAAGATTTGGCAGCTATTGATGTTTTAATCCACGCATGCAAGGTCTGAAATGTCACTTCTGCTTCTCGCTGATGTAACAAAGATGGTTGGCCTTCACACTTGGGTACGCCTCTGGAGACGGAATTTTCCTCACGGATATCTCAGTTCGTACTTAGCTCCAGCAACGCCTCTCCCGAGACTAATTCACTAAGCACGCTAGTGCAGTGGTCGGGGAAAGCTTGTGCATTCACGAGAGTGAGGAATAAATTTTCACCTTGTACCTTCAATGGCACTGACACTTTATCAATAGCGGACACCGTGTTCACAAGCGTGATTCGCGAATATTTGCTTCTGTGGACCGCCAGAGGCCTCCATTCAATGGAACTTTCAAGTCCTTGAGTCATGGTATGATGGTTTACCACAAGAAGTAAGGTTTGTAAGGCTTGCGCGCACCATCCTTGCATTTCATTAACTAAGGCCCATATGCCACATTCATCTCCTCTACCTTGGTTCTATTGTTTCACTTTACCGGCGTCTTCCTTCAAAGTTTGCGAAGAATAAATCGGAACTTCACATATAACCCTTCATGGATTCACTGAAAGCCTTGCTTGTCGAACGAAGTCGTCAAGCTGTTTTGTCAGCAGCAATTTCTATCAGAGTTGCAAAACTGCTGTGCAATTGGAAGTCTAATTTCCGACACTGTTGGATGCTAATGTGTGTCTTGATGTCCCCCCGGGGGCCGAAGACTCGCTAATTGCATTCATAGCTCCCATATTTACGTTGCCGGGCTGACCGTAGCATACGCTGAGGCACAAAAACAGGCATAAGGGATACGTCGCTCAATATGGGACTAAGAGAAAGTGCTTGTTTAGTATTGCCTGGAAGTCCTCACTTTTTGCGCCGCATCCGAAGAAGTGGCCACTCGGTTTCACGAAAAACTTCTTTCTGTTCCTATGGCCCTTTCCAGGACCCAGATTGATGCTCCGACTACAGCCATGGTACCGTTCGCTATAGTCACTTAACCTGTATTTTTACATATCCCACTCCTTTCAAGAGACTCGGAGTTCGAGTTGATGTCGGGAGAATATCACTTCAGATCCCCAACTTATTCCGCTTCACAGAGGGATTCGCTATGTAATCACCTGCTTTCGTTGCTCGTTCAGTCTTTTGGAAATGCAGCCGGGAAGGAATTGGTTGCAAGAGATGTTGTGCAAAGTTGGCTGAATGACCCTGCCCGCAACGAATATTTTCATTTGGTTCAACGACTTGACTGGGATCTGGAAATTGCAGTGTTTGAATAATCTGATGGGTTCAATGAGTAATCGTGTTCGACTTGGATTATCTCTGAAGGGGTCTGTCGCAATTCCCTATACCATGTGTCATACTTGAATCTACATGCCATTACGTGGCTCCAATACTACATGTCTTTGTATTTATTCATAGTAGAGGATGAATATTTCCCTGCCTGTAACTGTACTCGCTTGCCATTCACTGAGTAATTCGATATGCTTCTCATAGACCGACTTCACAGGTCCAAAGACAGCTTGATCAAGAGGCTGTACAACATGAGATGTGTGAGGTGTCAAAAAGAGCAAGTTAATATTGCTCTTCAAGCAACGATGGTTGTACAACGCGCACATGCAGGTTTAAGAGCTAAGATGCCACATCTGGACGGTCGCAGCAAGATGAATAGGTCTTGCTTCTTCGTCCCTGGCTATTTCGGGCAGCTACTCATAAGTCAGCTGCTACTCTCTACAGATTTCATCCATTTCTCACATCCCCCCCTTCAAAGGAGTGAATGAACTCGTTCCTGGATGCGTGCCTCGGCGGTGGTCTGTTCATGGTAGACCGCGTATCTCGTCGGAATGTGCGTATTGCCTCAAGGCCACTAGATTTTAAGAGGCTTTCCAGTATTTCGGTTCAGCTTAATTCTTCGGTTAGAACTCGGATCCTCCTCTGCACCCTTTGGTAATATGACTCTTGACCTATGCAGCTATGGGAGGGCCGATTTAAATCAAGCACATGGCGGGACCTTCCCCTCCTATCTCGTCTGCTGCTTCATTTCCTTCAATCCCTTCAATTCCTTCTATCTCACAATTGCAGGGATCCACTTAGCCGTCACTCCCAGTGCGTGCGATTGGGCGATCCCCCGGATCCGCCGAAATATGGCAGGTGAAGACTCTCGAGGTGTTCCATCCAGTCCGTTCACCACTGACGTGTTGTAAAATAGCTCTGAAGGTGGTGATGATATGGCCCTTATCCCATTGTTGAAGGGATGTATAGCGCAACCTAGCAGGCGAACACGAGTGGAAACCGCGTGTCCCTGGAGGTCATCACAGTACACCATCGACCGCAGTCTCGGCGTTAGCTTGTGGTTCATAGAACACAGAGGCTACTTATTTGTGGCGCTAGGCCTTCTCAAACACTCGAAAACCTTCGTGGTCAAAGAAAACTCCGTGACGCGATGCAGCACCTTTGAGTCATCTTTCTTCTGAAGCCATGACATCATTTCTGGTGCTTTTGCCATATAAATGATGCGTTTGATTCATTTGTGTAAATCCAATTAGGCTCTATTTCTGGCTTGAAATTCCAGCAGCCTCAATAGAAAATCAGCATCATGTATTTCTGCAGGGATAAGCTACTACAGTGGGAGTTCCGAGGATTTTTTGTAATGATTCTACTGCGATACAATATCTATCTCTTCGGTGACTATCGTCTCGTGAAGATGGCAAGATACCTTTCCACAATAGTGTGATCGACCACCAAATCCATGACACGCCCTGGTCTGGCTAGATTGATTGATTGATTTGGTTTATTGTGGGTTCTGTGCCCTTCGGGGCCTGCTACGCCTCCCAGTGCCATACATCGCAGGGTTTTGGAGGATTCGCTATGTATACATTTCCGGCCGCGCACATGTCCATTCACGCTGTTGCGGGAGCCCTGTCAGGCCGCTTGTCCGTATCCTGGTCTGGCTAGGAACTGGGTGACACGCAGCAAGCAGGACATACACAGCAGACAGCAAATAACAAGTTGGATCGTACGAAAGTGGCACGTGAGGACACGGGAACTCAATCATCAAGCTCGTCTGCCGAGGATGTCTTGTCGAGACGCGCATAAAGTTTCTTGTCCGGACTGACCTCACATAAAGCTGTGAGCCCCCGCGGCGCTCCGTAAATCTCTGCGTCGGCCTCCGCCACGCGCCTAAGTCGGCCCTGTCACTATATACTTATGTCGTAATGCCTCTATCACGGCTGCTGTATCCCCACTCTTCAGGTCTGTACATTTTCATTGAGCTGCGATTCGTCCGAGTAGACGATCAATTGGTGACCGCGTCGCGCTAAGATAGCCACTCTGGGAAGAGATTCACTTATGCCTCCCTGTCCCACATACAGGCAGCTTGTTAATAGGATGGTTTTGTTAATGCTTATCAAAGATATATCGATATTAGTTTATACTCCTTCTATAATCGTGTTGCTTCCTTACATGCTTGAATAAGAAGCCGGCTAAGCAGTGGGTGGTCTTTGCCGAGTGAGGAAGTTGTCGTTTGGGGAGGGACCATCATTTCCGGGGAGATTTGTGGTCGTCGAGGCATATCTTGTCTGCGAAGCGAGAGCTAGGAACCTGTAGGCATAGACGGTAGCGGATATTCTCAGCCCAGCTGTAAGGGACCGTGGGAAATCCGCCGCAAGCCGGCAGGGCGCATGCGCAGGTGAGCCCTCAACCGAGGCAGGCAGGTTAGCGAAGATGGGAAAGGGGACCAGGTCAGCGACAAGGGCGAGGCAATGACGACGATGCGGATGAACATGATAATGCAGCTTGTACCTGCTGGTGCTGCTGCTTAGAAACGGAGGTGAGGAGAAGAGATGTCGCACAACGCAGTGCCACACTCTTCACTGTACAAGTTACTCACAGACTGGGACGGCGAAAATCGTATGACAGGCGATATACCTGGCGATAATTGAGATCAAAAATACTTACACTATCATGCCGTATCTAACATGGTACTTAAACTGGGTAGCTTGCAGAATTGCTTACCATTTCGCCGGGATTTGGCTCCCCGAAACGATGAACAGTATTTAGAATGTGATGTCATCTAAGCGTAGCGGACTTCTATCTCTCCATCTGATTCCGCATGAATATATTAAATATCTTCGTGGCCTTGGTGGAGACTGTTTCTCTCTGCCAAGACATAAATCACGACTCACTGACTCGGATGTAGAGTGCTGACAGTTTTGTCGATAAAGCCTTGGATAAGATCATCGCCGCAGCCACCATGTCGTAACAACTCATTCTTTAACTCGAATACCTCATCTGTCAGGACTCCAACGTTGAATCGAAGATACCTGTGCTCCGTAGCCAATGCTCCTTGTCGAGCTTGAAGGTCGACATTGCTCACTTTCGCCTTTTTTCGACATTTTGCTGCAGCAATGCGGTTTTTCTCTCGAGCATGCTCCGACTTGTCGGGAGCCCATGGCTGAGACCCAACGGATTTGCGTTTATGACCCTGTCCGCCTCGTGTCGATATAGGCGACCTTTGTTGCTGGTCGCGCTCAAGATCTTTGCCTGCCTTATCCGCGAGTGATTTAGGGATCTGGGGTGCTTTGTTTGGCTGCTGGATTGCAGGAACACAGAAGGCAACCGCAGCCGGATCCTTCGATGCACTGTAGAATGGGCTAGATGAATACAGCGGAATAGCATCGAACACAGCCGGACCCGAGTCGTGTTCCAGCGTTGATGACCATGTAGCATAATTTTCGAGGTGGATGATGGGCTCGGGGTCGCATAGAGTTGAGAATGCTGAGTGCCGTAAATGAGTATTAAGTACACGGCACGATTCCGTGTTTTGCGTACCTGCGATTGCATCCAGGCTTGCTTGCTGGTCCATTCCGTCCCAGATCGTGAAGTTAAAACGGAATTGACAGGCGTAATGCTGACACTCGTCTCCGGGATTAGAGGTTTCAAAGATGCATCATGGTTGTGGAGAGAATGCGCAAATGGTGACGGACATTGAAGATTGCGGAGTGAAGGGCTGGGAATTTTGAGATTGTACCCAATCCTTTGTTAAACAGGTACTATCCATTTCGATGCATCGGAGCATCACCGGGCCAATCCACCGTGTGGTACCCCATCTTGGACAGCGTAAGCTAGTTGATGTTACGCTAGTCTGACATCGCCAGCGATGCTTTACTTGGGTTGAGACTGCACCATCTAAATTTTGCCGGAGATCGAAAATGTTGAGAAAAAGTCGCGTGAATCGAGCCCCAAAGCCTTGGTGGTCAATTCGCTTGTGATGGATGAAGGCCGAGGCCTAAGCCTGTTTATCCAGTCAAAGTGTCCGCTTATTCTTATGCCCGGCGAAGAGGTAAGCGCTTGTCGTCATCTACTGTTGCTTGAGCGTTCACTAGAAAACAAGGCGGGCCTCGGGGTTTTCAGGTTGATAGCCAGGGTTTGCGGGTCTTTGACGGGATTGATGGCAGGGTCCGTCTCCGAGGGGTCCGGGCGGGCAAACTTTCGAAGGGATCTGATCACTTCATTGGCTGCTTGGCCGACGCTAACTCTTCTCGCCCTCTTTATGACGTAGTTCTTTCCTTAAACGGGGACATTTCTCCTGACAAGCTTCACTGAGCTGTGTCATGATCGGCCACCTAGCTTACATATTGGGACAACAAGCAGCCGCGACAGTCGTCGCGCATTTTGAGGTGTTGCCGGCCGCAATGTACAATACACCTTTTCTCTCACCCGCCAGTGGTATTCAGATCGTAGCACAGTGTCTCTCGACTGTTATAAATACTTTACTGTCCGAGGACATTCATCGTTGTGCAGTCGTCCCGAATTCAGTATCCTGGGGGATTTCGAAATTATCCAGCTGACAAGTCCAAACAATCACAGTGTGGCACCAAGCCACCTGTATAGTCCAATGAAGACGACAAGAATTTGAGAGTGGGTAATACCCTGGTCTGTAAAAGTATGTGACCGACCGGTGCGAGCTGATTCGAAAATACAAGGGATTCTTTGCCTCACCCCATGCAAATTTAACCAGGGATAGAACAGCACACGCATATATACAAGCCCCATGTACTTTGCATGTGATACATCACTTTGTCCGGACATGTAGCCGGTTGCAAACAGGCGAATCCAATATGACACGCCTCATACCTGTATATCCAACGGCCACGCGGTATCCCATTTCTACCGCGACACGCAAACGCGGCGAACCTTTCACTTAGTCTATCCTAGAGGTGGCACAGGGTTGGACAGCAATAGGCTTCCCTTAAGTATTGGACACACCCAAAAGATGATTGCTTCTGACATTTGTACTGGCAAGGAACAACTCACTGCAGCAACCATACCCATAAACACATCTAGGGTACTTTGACGGATCAATACCCCCTTCATTTTAAAAGCCGTGACTCCAGAGGGAGTGCGCATATACTCCAAAGATTGGATCGGGAGATGATAGTGACTTGATGTCGTCTCAGTGTCTTTGGCTACACCAAAGTAACATGATTTGTCCGGGTTACCCATCTCAGTGATCCAGGTACGTCACGGTATACGACACAATGACGACTTGAAAACCAGGCATGCTCCGCCTCATATGACGTGTCTGGAAAGCTCAGTGTATTTTTTTCTTATGCCAAGATAGCTGCAGGCTGAGGAGACGGTTATTGCCCTAAACAACTAATCTAACGCTTCAACACGTGCCAGTACTTACAGTCCGTCAGACCATTCATCAATTACTATCGTCTGCACCTCGGAGACTCAGATCCACTGCCTCGGCGGTGACTAAAGTTTCTATACTATCTCATCAGAGTTATCCAATCTTGCATCTTTCAAACTTTGTTGATCGCCTTCTGTTGTACTCGCTTTGGTACCTCTACGACCAACATACAATCCTCACGCTACAGAACTTCCAAAGTGCAGAAGCATTTGTGCAGAGTCAACTGTTCATTGCCAGATAGGGTGACAGAGCTGACTGCAAGACATTTGTGCAGCTTTGACTCAAAACGGTCGTAAGGATGCCTGACAGGTCTATCAACGAGCCACTCCTGCGTCGCACGTACCACGGCTTGGTTGCCACAACCATGGATGCTTTAATACTGTTCGAAGCTTCCTTGACTGGAGACCTTCGCCGCGTGTCAAGAAGACCTTACGATAGGGAACGGGCTGCTGTTATCATCTCTGGGAATGTCTTCATCTACGACGAGCACTCGTCATTAGTCCAGCGTTGGACTGATGGCTTGTTATAGAGCCCTAGTCGGGTCCTTGGCAACTTCTTGGTCTACCGAGAGCTTGACAAGCCATTTCCGGCTGGCGAAAAGAAGCGAGCCATTAAACGCCCGAGGCTTGACGGGAGTAAATCAAGAGCAATAACAGATGAATTTGGTTCCGACTCCGCAGATTACACGGAGTCCTCTGGGATGATGCCATCCAATGGCCAGTCAGGTGGCTTTAATAACTCAACCGGGTCCCCTACCGACACTCCAGTCACCGACCCGCGGCTGCAATTGCTCATCGGATCGCTTGTCGATAGCTATGCGTTCAAGAAGGACGGCCTCGTCAAGAAGGCTATCCGTGTCTCCTACCAGGGCGTCAATCATCACTTGGTATCTTACTACAGTATTGAGTCCGCGCTGAGTGGCCATCTCATTCATCCGACCGAGCACGGGGACCTGGTCAACGTCGTGCCTCGACAGGAGCTAATTCACAGCGGCAACTTCCGCGACCCCGTCAAGAGCCTGGAAATATACGCTAAGACCGAAAACATCCCGATATACATGACGCCGTGTACATGTACATTCCAGTCTACTGACTTCCCCTTGAGTGGAAGTGACGATGTTCGCTTCATGCCGATGCCCAGTTTCTCGCCATACTTGCAGACTTGGGCCGGAAACTCCTGGTCCCCACCACCGGCCAACACTGCCATTTCATCTGAAACCACGGCATCTGGCAGTATCGTACTGCCAGCCCCAAGTTGCGAGAGCTCATCCTCGTCTGCGAAGCTCTACCCCCTTTACATTCAACCTCAAAATCATCGGAGCCCTCAAGCATACAATGTATACAGCCCGACTACAAGTCACAATGAGCCCTTAGGGGGTTTGTACCGAACCCACTCGGTCGTGCCAGGCACGGATGATAGCATCACTGCTGGCGGCAATTTTGCATTTCCAGATATGGGGGTTCTCAAACCCTCTCACATCGACCCACCCCTGGCCATGGCCGGCACTTCTAACAGTCCGAGCCGTGGGGTGTCATTGGTGTCTCTGAGCCTAAGCTACCACGGATCTCACTACGTTGCCTATGGTCTAACACGGACTAGCCAGCGCCTAAATGGCTGTTTCCTAGCAAATCCGCAGGCCAGCCAGGATAATTCATGAACAACACGCCTCACCGCCGCTTCATCGCGAAAAGTTGCCCACTCTCAATCAACTCCTGCTCTCCAGTTCACCCGTTCACTGCGGCATCAGGGTCACTTGTTCGAGGCTTTGGAAGCTGCGCACAGCGACGAAGCTCCTCTGTCGCCCTCCAGAACCGCGCGGATGTGGCTGGCAGTTGAGACGTGGATACTACGCAGCGCGCTGGACGAGATATTCAGCCTCTCAACAGCCATTACCAACCATCGTCAGCCACGCCTTGGAACACGGTCTTGGCCATGAGTGTGAAACAAGAGCGCCGGCTTGTCTTGGAGGCCTCGCTTCTGGTGCGTGTCGAGGTCGCCTTTGAAAGAATACGCCAGTGGATCAATGCTAAGAAGGTCAGCCATTGGTATGATGTCTGCTGCAAGGAAATGCGCAGCACTCACATAGCTCTCACAGATGGATAAGAGTGCGAAGAACAGAGATTGCACCAAGGCGTGCTCCTCAAGCATCAATAGTGAAACCGATCGAGTAGTGGCTACTCGGGCTAGTGCAGTGTAACGACCCAAATTCTAGCGAAGTAAAATATGATGGAGTTTTTTTAGGGGTTTGTGTTTCAGAACACCCACAAGGTCACCAAGAGTTCAAGCTTCTGTAGATTTCAGAACTCCAGCGCACTCAGGCTGAAAGCGTGGTCGCAAGTAAGCACAGGCGGTCACGCTACCAGCCTAACTCTTCCAACCTTCTTCTCAACTCCCCGCCTGAGAACTCGCATCACTGGTGCCACACGGGCTTGTCAAGTGACAAATTGGGCCTATCGTGACAGCCATGTTTCCCACCCGTCTTCATTCCACTTCTCACTTTCGAATAGACAAAGACGAGACACAAAAAGCACTTCACAGCGCTTGAAGAGAACCCAACTGTTTCCACGCAGCTGATACATGAGGTTGGTATTTCGAACTCAAGCCAGATCGTGATGAGCTTAATCTCTCATTAGGGGAGGGCAGTGTGGAATGGCCTAAGTTTGTGGTGAGCAGCAATTTCTTCACGAGCATTTGCCCGAGATAGCCAACGAGGCATCAAGGGTTTTAAGGCTGGTTGACCATATCCAGACGGTCGCAACAACGGGGATGGGTACGTGCAATCGCCGGATGAAAATACCTTACTTGCCAGGCAATACCCGCGGACCATGCTGTCAATGGGCCAACTATGGCCCCTTGGGAAGGCAGACAACTGCGGCAAGCGCCGCCACGGAGAGCTTTGGTAACACCACACACCCTGGCTTGCCGAGCGGCCCCCTGGCCGCGCGCCTAGTTTTTCGTCATCAGATACTAGGGGCGAACTCGGAAAAAGGCTGAGCAACTCGCAGGTCTCAGTTGACCCATATATTGTGGCAACCTACTGGCCCGTGGGAAAACTCGGTGCGAGCCTCAGGCATCTTCCAAGTTTCTAGCGCTTCTTCTGATCCACGATTGGGGGCGAGTCTGGCGGGGCGAGATGATAGGTATGGGTTTTAACAAGTAGGTCATGGAGTAGCCTATGTCACAGCGCCGTATACCGGTAGGTTGGCGAAGGTAAAATCTCTGTCTTGTTTCTAGTCTACCATGTAGATGTACGGATATATACAAATGAAAGCGTCTGTTCGTCGGACCGCGGCAGGTGCGATCGGCTGATAGTCCAAGGTACGTACCTGTCCATAGAATTAGCTGACAGTACTACCGGGGTTCATACAATCACTATCCCAGTACCGCGTTAGGACTATCAGTCAACTCTGGGTTCGACAATAGGCCCATATATATCATCATGGGGCAACCGGCGACCTCAGCTCAGGTGGGCTTGCTATTTATCAGAACCCGGGCCGGCCTGGTGGTGCAACGAGTCCATCAATGAGGCCACCAGGACTTGTAGAGAGAAATGGGGATAGGGAGAGAGGGAGAGGGCAAAGGCGGTGGCAAAGGACATGGTAGTCATAGCCATCGACGCAGATTAGGATGGAGCATGGGCCTCTGCCTCTCCCCACGGCCTCTGTGGTTGGCCATGAGCTCATCATTTGAGGTCTTCTCTGACCTGGGTCGAATGGATCCGGTTAAAACGGGTGCTCTTATCGCAGGGCGACTCCTTTCATAGAACAACTGCTGCGCGTGGCGGCACCACGTGGCGTGCCAGGGGTAAAGCCCGAGCGGTCCGCTTTGGGCTCCGCCGCCGCCGCCTTCGCCTCCTTGGAAGGGGGACCGATGCTATCTTGAGCCGTGAGCAATGCCTCACACTGCCGGTAGACTGACTGCTGTCCTGGCTATGTGCTAGCTTGGGTAGACTCGAGGCTGTCTGACTCTGCACTCTGCTGGCAAGCATCACGTATACCCTTATAAATACACGGATGGCGCGGTGTGTTTCCCCCCACTCATCAGCATCTTCACTCAACGTCCTCACACTCTCAAAGCACTCTCTCTCTACGCCTCTCACATCAACTTGACAAAACACCCACCAACAACCAACTCCTTTTCCCCAAGCAACCACCCACAACAAGCTACAATGAAGACCTCTTTCGGCTCCTGTCTCTTCCTGACCGTCTTCGCCGGCCTCTCCCTTACGCAGCCTCTTGACACTGAAGCAAGCACTCTTGAAGCTGTAAGCCCTCTTCTCTGGATTCTTACTCCCTCTCGCACCCACCCACCTCTGCTCTCTCTGGACCCTTCCCTTCCTTCAATTCCGCCTCTCTTTTGCAACAACATGGCCCACTAACAAAAAAAAACAGCGCTGGGGAAAGATGAGCGTCGAGGAAGCCGACCGCGAGATCGCCGCGTACCGCGACCCGCGGGGGCACGTCAGCCTGATCGACGGCAAGGTCATCAGCTACAACGCGCACGGGCGCGTGCTCAAGACGATCGGGGTCGACGACGCCGAGGAGATGACTCGCTTCCGCCGCGCGACCGAGTACCAGACGGCCCGGGCCAGGTCGGAGCGCCAGTCCGCGGGAGAAGGCATCTTCGCCCGCGCCGAGTGCGGCAAGGGCTGCGGCACCAACAACGGCTGCCCGCCGCTGGCCTCGGGCGACGGCTGCCCCAACTGCGGCACCGTCAACGGCCACCCCAACCCCGTCACGACCGAGCTGGATCCCCCCTACAACTACTATTGCTGGGGCGACAAGTACCCCGCCAAATAAAGGGGGGGTTTATTACTCACCTATTCAGATTCTCTCTCTCGTTGGGAAATCATGGGCTGGGCTGACTGGCTTCTACCTGGTTCAGAGAGAATGAGAAGCATCACGGGGACGCGGATCGAAAGTGTGTCTTCTCCCAGCCCGCTCTGTTTCTTTTTTTTTATACTGTTACTGCTTTTTCGCGAAACGCTTGCGTGCCGGTCTCTTAGAGTTATAGCAAGGATAGAATAGAAAGCCACTCTGACATGTAAGAGTTGCTGCGCAGCATACCTCGCCTACAAGACAGATAGAGAAGTAGCAAAAGGCACATCGTCATCTTCTGCCATCCCACCTCAAAACCAAGTGCACACTCCTCCCCCATCTCGAATCAAATTGCAGTGTCTCATGCGCAGCATCCCCAAGTCCGTTCCAGAGCCTCGCAGACCCCGCCGGGAAGAAGGGAAGATTTGGGCTTGACAGCTCAGCTCAGAGAAACGGCCGCGCAGAGCTGAGCTGCAATCGTCAACGCTCCAGGTATGTTAGCCACATACCTTATCTCGGGGGGGGCGTCCTGGCTGACTTGGGCCCTCGCGAGATTACCCCCGGGGCACATCGGGGGCTCACGCCCCGCCGTTCGGTGTTACCGTGCGAGCTGCGCTCTTGTGGAGCGTCACCCGGTGAGATTCGCAGGCCAACAACTCCAAGGTGAATACTTTAGTCAACCTGAGGCTACTCCGGGGTGCGGCTGGGGTGTGGAGGCAGAAAATAAAAAGAGCACCAGCCCCAGATCAATCCGCCACCGCGCGCACTCGTTAAGCTATCCGCCGTATGGGTTTTTATTTGGGGGGTGGCTTTTTATTCTTATTTTTTTCGGATAGGACCGTTGCTGTGCTCAACCAGCGTTTGCATGGGTTCGTTCGGACATCTATTCATTGCAACCAACTTCTTGGCGCCCTACTATTAGGGCGCTACCTTGACTCAGGCTGCTCTCGTATCGAACAACCAGTAGCTTCTCACTGACTCAGGAAATCTCTTCCGCCCGGATGAGGTCCGCACCCGGAGTGCCTCCAGGCACCCCCGCACCCGGTGCCGGTCCATGCATCGTTCAGGCCCCGAGAAAAGACTTCTGCCGCCCCGATCCCGCTGGGTTCCGTCCGGTCCTCCTGTCCGATATCCTTAACACCCCATCGAAGGTGGTCGAAGCTGACTACGTGCCATCGTCGCCCTTGACTGACACGGGAGCGGCTCGCTTCCTGAACAACACCGCCGGCAATAAAGGACCAAGGACAACAAGTCAGCAATCGGAAGACATCACCCCCCTGCGAACAGTCCAGCGTCAAAACGACCAGGCTTTCTCGCAAGCTACCTGCCAGGCACAGGTAGCCAGCATCTTGCGAAAAGAGAGGCTCTCCTTTGAGACCAAACACAGGCTCTTTCAGGACTGCGCAGCCTCTATTGACGACACCCTGCAAAAGGCGGGCCCTGATGTGACCAAGTACGCCAAGGAGTTTAAAGACTTCGCGAAATGCCTGAGCACCTGGCTAGATGGCGGCGATGTGGGCCAGCATCGGTCCAACACGAAGCAGCAGAGCCATGAAGCAACCAAACCCTCCTACTCCCAGGTGGCAGGTGGTGCGGCAGGCACTGGCCAGCCATCGGGTGCGCTGGCTGCCACAAGAAAGCTGGGAAAAGCTCGGGAGAGCAAAGAGACAAAGAAACGTGGGGAGGACCTGCGGATCTTTGTCCGCATGGACAACAGCCACCTGGAGCCTTACGGGGTCAAGACAACGCTAATAAGAAGACTGGAACTCGACAATCTAGAGCTGCGAGAGGTCTCCCGATCTGCCTCAGGCTTCGTGCTCCACTCAAAGGACAAGACGGCCCAAGAGAAGCTGCTGGCCTACCACGCTGAAATAACTGACCTTCTGAAAGCCAGGAAAACTGAAAGCCACGTGAGATGGCACCACTGTAAGCTCGAAGGCTGCCCTAGAAGAGTAATGAGTGCTGAAGGGCTCACTGTGGAAATTGATATGAAGCAGTTTCCGACGAGACCAAGGCGCAGACGGGAGCCCAACCTGTGCGATGTCTGGCCTCAATACATACCAAAGAAATTGACGCAGAAGTGACCTGGATGATCTCTATGAGCCAGCAGATCAAGAGGCCCTTCAGGCTGTTTGCTCACTCGCTGACCTCCAAGCGGGTCTACTTTGAACCCAAAGTCGACCAGTGCATAAAGTGTTATGGTTTCCACAGCCGCGACCCCAGATGCCAGAGGATGCTGTGCCGGAAATGCGGCACGAAGCAGCACGACGGTGACTGCGAACAACCAGTGGAGAAGTGCGCCAACTGCAAAGGACCTTCCGCAGCGACATTCCCCAAATACCCAGCAAGACCCAAGATAAAGGAAGGAGTGATTCACAAGCTCAAACAACACCAGCTGCGGGAGATACGGCTGGCAGGCAGCCGCGAAAGATCACACGCGATTGACGAAGCCAGGAAGGCTGCGGCGGCTGCGGCTGAGACAACGGCTCTCGAGTCCGACATGGAGATGGAGACAACAGGAGCAGGGGCCTTCGAAGCTGGCATAAGGCAAAGCCCTGGAGGGAGGAAGAACGAGCAGTCTGCCACCACAATTGTCGTGCAGCAATGACAAATCTCCGCCTGAGAGAAAAGCACAACAACACCTGGCGGCTCACTCTGTCAACGTGGCAGTCGGTGAGGGCCTACTTGACCCCACCGAGCTAGCCCGAAATCTAGCCAACCACGGAGCCGATCGAGCGGACGTCATCCTGATGCAGGAACCGTGGGTAGGGGTCCCACCCAGGAGGAGGATGGCAGTCAAGACACGCGGCATATGATGTCTTCTCACCAGTCGATACCTGGGACAGCGACACGACACGGACGAGATCACTGATCTACGTGCGAAAATACCTACAGGCAAACCAACTCCATCCGTTCGCCACAAGGGACATCATATGGGTGAAGGTGAGGGGCGTCACGTTCTTGAGTGTGTATAGGCCTCGCGATAACCCTGAGTGGGTAGATCAGATGTTGGAAGGATGGACTTCCCCTTCAGGCACTGTGGTGGCGGGGGATTTCAACGCGGGAGATGCATCGTGGGTTGCCAATCATATCCGCGGGCTGTGCAACACTGTCCGGGGCCTACCGGTGCAGTCAGCCAGGAGAGCGGTAGGGGCGTGCGTGCTGCCAGTTCTGACACACGCCATAGAGGCATGGTGTCCAGGGGTGGAGAAGGATAACAGCAGTGGGCTATCGAATCGCTGCCAGGTCAAGGGCCAACTCCAGACAATGGAATCGGTTCTCCGGACGGCGATGAGGGCCATCCTTCCAGTATGGAGAACACATCCAACCCACATCTTGCACTTTGAAGCCCAGCTCCCGCCAGCACAGCTTCTCGCGGAGGGCATTCGGCGACGGCACGGTCTCCGGCTCGGACGCATTGATGGAAACCACCCGCTTGTTGGCCGACTACCCGTACAAGCACGCAAGGAACCCACACGACTACAGAGGAGCTACCAACTGGTGCCGACTTATCCAAGGCCAGCCCTGATTGAACCGTCCCACAAGCAAGCCCCCTGCAGACAGGACAAGAAGACAGAGGCGGATCTCTTCCGGGTGTGGCTCTCTAGACGGGATGCCGACACGGATCTGATCGTCTACTCGGATGGATCGCAGCTCTACGAAAACGCGCAGACACGGACAGGGTGGGGCTACAGCATCCGAGCCGGGGGCACAACGACAGAGATCTACCATGGCGTGGGTCGACTCGGCCGTGCAGAGGTGGTCGACGCGGAGGTCTACGGAGCGCTGCAGGGGCTCGCAGCGGCGCGGGCGATTGACCGTCATAAGCACATCTATGTGTGCCTTGATAACACGTCGGTGGTGGACGGACTGGACGGGACACCTCCCGAATCCTCACAGGCTATCTTCCTACGCTTCCGAGATATCGCGCGATCACATCGCCAGGGGTAACAGTCAAATGGATCCCCGGCCATTGCGATATTGAAGGCAATGAAGCGGCCGACCGGCTGGCCAGAGAAGGTGCCACAATGAGCCTGGTTCACGACGACCCGCCAACCGCTGCGTGGGTGAAGAGGCATATGAGGCAAGTCAATGCAGAGGACTTCAAGTCCTGGTGGAGGAATCAAGCCGAATCGCGATACCGAGAGGTCCAGCAACATCCAGCGATCTCTAAACACCTGGCCGTTTTCCGACGGGACACGATCCACCGGCTTTTAGCAGCACGAAGCGGCCATGGCGACTTCGCGCAGTACCACGAGCGTTTCCAGCACGAAGACTCCAAGAACCATTGCAGCTGCGGGGAGAGAAAGTCTCCTCAGCACATCCTCTTCTGCAGAAGATTGCGAGGTTACAGACTGCTGCCGAGGCATGCGCCTCGGACAGAGTTGATTCACTTATTAGGGGAGGGTAGCGTGGAGTGGGCCAAGTTTGTGGAGAGCAGCGGCTTCTTCACGAGCATTTGCCCGAGAGAGCCAAAGAGGCATTCAGGTTTCAAGGCTGGATGGCCACATCCAGACGGTCGCAATAACGGGGATGGGCACGTGCGCGACGTATAGCATGTATTTACCGACTCCTCCATAACCCTGCGATGTACGGCTCTGGGAGGCGTGGCAGGCCCTTGTAGGGATGGAACCCACGTTAAACTTAATCAATCAATCAATCAATCAAGCAGGTGCCTTATCATCACGATTTCGTCTTTCTCATGATTATTCCCATCATCGTGAACATCGACGAAACTCATATAAAGCCCAAATTCTCTTTTTCCTACCTCTAACACTCCAACGCGAGCCTTGAGACATTTCTCAAATCCTCTACAAAGTGGCTTAATGTGGCCGTCAGAAATGGAGTTTCGTGTTCATTGCCTGCGGCCAAATTTGAAATTTGCTAGCACTGTGTGGTTTCTTTAGCTCTTCAAGCATGAGCTTAACACGCAACACGCCACCTAAAGAGGCAGCGTCATCGATAAAGCAAATGCCAGAACAAAGGCCCTTTCAGCCCTAAGGCCCCCACGCTACCCCGAATATCCTATGTCCACCTCGGGACGATGGTCAAAAGGTGTCTTTTGGCATTAAGACATCTCTGATGGCGCCTTTAAGATTGTTACCGCACAAAGGGCTCACAGGTGCAAGATAAAAAAGGAAGAGGTGACCAGGGTGCCGCACTGTCTACAGTATGAAAATTGAAAAACGAGACAAAATGCCAAAAAGGATGGCCCTGCAGGTCAGTTTCAAATGTTTCCAAAAGGTCTTGAGTTCGAATCTAAGAAAGAATAAGCCTATCCGTCGGGGACAGCTCCCACCGAAACTTAGGAGGATGCCAGCTTCTCCAGATGTAACGTCCCACACCCACTTTTGGCCACCCCCCACATTTGGCCACCCTAAAATTGCCTCGTCCCCGTGACAACCTCCCAACATGAACTTCTTCTACCTTTTTCAATTCTCGTTCAATTGACTTCTGATTTCAATCCCGTACTCTCTCGACCATAATGCCTCAATATACCGAGTCAGACCTCTCCCAGGCACTTGATGCTGTCACAAATGGCCAGGGCGTACAGAGAGCTGCTCTAAAATGGGGGATACCACGTTCGACATTGAAAACCCGATTGAAAGGCCACCAAGCCAGATTCTCGGCATTTTCCGAGCTTCAGAGACTTTCTCCAACAGATGAGAGTCAATTAGCCGAATGAATTCGGATCCAGGCCGCCCTCGGCCTGCCTCCAACCCATCAACAGCTTAAGAATTTTGCCGAGCGGATCTTACGGATCCGTGGAGACCTCAAGCCCCTCGGGAAGAACTGGGTTCAGGCTTTCATCAGAAGGAATCCATCAGTAAGGGTCCAGAGAAGCAGAGCAATCGATTCCCAATGTATTAATGGCGCCTCCACTAATGTTATTAGGCAATGGTTCAGACACCTCGCTGTTCCCGAGATCAAGGCTATTAAGGCCAGCAACCGATACAACATGGACGAGACAGGCATCTTAGAAGGCCAAGGATCGAATGGTCTTGTACTAGGATCGTCAGAAACTCGCTCAGTTCGAAAGAAACAGCCGGGATCGCGTGCCTGGACGTCCCTTATCGAGTGCATCTCCGCCACCGGAAGGTCACTCCCTCCGCTTGTGATATACAAGGGAAAGACGGTACAACAGCAATGGTTTCCTTTAGATCTCGATCCATACCAGTCCTGGAGGTTTGAGGCAACGGAAAATGGGTGGACATCAGATTCTACCGCTGTGAAATGGCTAGAGGAGATCTTTATCCCTTCCACCCAGCCGGCGAACCCTCAAGAGGTCAGGTTGCTTATTCTGGATGGACACAGAAGCCATGAAACGACGGAATTCATGTATCTGTGCTTGAAGAACAATATCTACCTGCTTTTCTTGCCGCCGCACACGTCCCATGTCCTCCAGCCTCTGGACCAGTCGGTCTTCGGACCTTTGAAGGCGGCCTATAAGAAGGAGCTTGGATTGCTCAGCGAATGGGATGCGAGCACAGTCACAGGCAAAAGGAATTTCATTCTATGCTACAGTAACGCAAGGAAGGCGGCGCTGACAAGCAAGAACATTGTCAGTGGCTGGAAATGGACTGGGTTGTGGCCTGTCAGTACGGCTAAGCCCCTCATGAGCCGACTGCTGCTTAATAGCACGTCAACCCCCGCAAAACAAGCAGATCAAGTATGTACCGAGCTCCCTGATGGACATAGAAGCGAAAATTGGATGACACAAACATCAGCAGTGTCTTGGTCGACTCCGAAGAAGAGAAATGAACTCCATGGCCAGTTGAGCTTATTTAGCACTCTGGAGAAGGATCAGAATACGCAGCGCCTGCTCTTCCGAAAGGTCCAAAAGGGCTTCGACCAGCAGGCGTACCAGCTGGCAGTAGCCCAGCGAAAAATTGAGGCTTTGCAAGCAGAGGTTGATGCCGGAAGAGCTAGGAAGCGGAGGAAGGTCAGAATGAACCCAAATTCGAAGTTCGCCGACATTGAGGCGATCCGAAGGGCGCAAATTGAAGCCGGTGGGATTGAGGATAGCACATTCGAATCCAGCGATGCTGATAACCCTAGTGACACGGAGAGTTGCGTTATTGTAGCAGTATAACGTGTGATAAAGTTGTTTCATGTCCAGGCGTTGGATTAAGGCGTGTCATTTTTGGGGTGACCGAAAGCGGAGGGTGAGCGAAAGTAGGTGTGGGACGTTATCAAGTGTGTTAGCTGGTTTTATAATTTTCTTCGTTAGATGTCTGGAAGGACTTGACAAGAGCCCCTTGCCCTAACGCTGTGCCGGGACCTGCTTGGAGTATTCATTTCACGATTAGGAGTTGAAGAATGGGTTGCCCAGGATCTCCCTCGCTGTTGGTCGTGATGATGGTTCCAGCTTCAACATAAGGCCTACAAGCTCACTTAGCTTGTCGAGATCATGGTCTGAAATCTCCGGGCTCCTATCATCGTGGGCGTAAACCTCCTTTAGCCACTCTCGCAACGTCGTTGTGGGCTCACCAACTGGTGTCTTTTCGCTGAGTATCTGCCATTTCTTCATCCATGTTTCGGGGATCTCATCAGTAGCAAATTCCCTCATTTGTGGTAACAGCTTGGCAGGTGTCAACAAGAAATTATCGAAGGGTGGCTGGCCGGTAACCAGTTCAAACACCTTCCGACGAGGGATTAGCGACGCTCCGACGCGTGTCAGGGAGTGGATCATACCAAACATGCCATACTCCACATATCATAACG
Source organism: Hansfordia pulvinata (assembly GCA_006538405.1). NCBI lineage: Eukaryota > Fungi > Ascomycota > Sordariomycetes > Xylariales > Hansfordia > Hansfordia pulvinata. Next base: position 59,247 of record BJKQ01000024.1, read on the forward strand.
ATGATCGATCTTGTCTCCGATAATTGCCTCGGGTGCCCTTACCACCAGGGGAGTATTCAGTTTGTCGGGTTTTTGGCCGTTGAGAAATGATTCACCGAAATCGATGATTTTGAAACCGCAGCTGGTCCCAACATTGTTCACTGCACCTGTACAGGGTCGGACCAAGTAAGCTGGTACATGATTTGACGTCGGCGTACCGTCAAACGTCTTGATCATGGCTGTTTCAGGTCTTCCCAGACGTTCCACAAAAGCATTCTCATCCAGCAGGTCGAGGTTGGGAGCACTGAACACTATGTTTCCGGTGTGCAGGTCTTTGTCGGTAAGCAGACGATTTTAAGGCACGTAGCTGAGCCTCGTCAAACTCACCTCCGTGCGTAATATTATGACAGGAAAGGAAATCAATCCCAATCAGAGCGTGATGTGCGGCATCTTTAGCTAACGCTGCCGGGAGTCTTTCATCGTGACAGTGCACGTCAACAAAATCAGACACACTTTGTCCAAGCAGCTCTAAAACCAGGCAGTCGTGCAGCCCGTTAGACCCAGTGACTTGAAAGTAGTCTAGCAATCCGACAAGAGAGGCACGCCCAAGATGGCCGTCATCCGGCAAGCTTGAGATCGCCTGCAAGACTTGAAGCTCACGATGGTCTTGCTTCTCTGCCACAGATACTTTGATCGCAACATATCGTTTTCTCCTTCGACCATATTAGGATGTGTTTAAAAGTAAGATTTGAGAGGGCCAAACTTGCAGATGATCACGAGCAGCCCACGTGGTTCAGTAGGCGCCCCAGCCAAGTTTGTGAATCACTTTATACCTTCCATCTTTGAAATGATCCTGTAGCTTGATGGGGTGATATCCTCCTGGTAGATATCGGTGAAGAGGTTCAGCGTCAATGTCACACTTGAGCGTGGCGTGCGCCATTTGGGAGACTTCCCGCCTGAAAGCACGCAGCTGACGACTGGGAAGGAAAGAAGAGCCAAAAAAAGGGAATATGGTTGCCGTTCGCGATGTAATGCGCGGAATAAGCATGGCGCATCGTGGAACGGTGTCGACAATTTGTGTGAAATTGAAGGCAGCAGCTTAAATTAGACTGTCCGAGATGATAGGGAGATTGACGATTACTCACGTCTCTCACAGCGCTGTCACGTGGTCTCTTTTGTAGGATTTTCGATAGCGAGGATGGTGGCTTTAGTACTATTCAAGTTAGTTCTATGTGTATCTAGTCAGCGGACTACCCACTATTTTCGAAACCTGCCGTACTGGGTTAGGCACTGTTTGATCCCGCGCTATCTCCTCTGAGGACAGTTTGTGGAAATTCTGTGGCAGTATCACGAGACCGGATCCGCTAGCGGTCACCTTGACTCGTGATGGCGCTAAAACTTCCGGGTTGGCCCGAAATTTGACAATCACGTCTGACCGTCGAAATTTTGATTGGCATGCGCTGTGGGGAAGTTGATAAGGTACATTTGATGAAATCAGGAATAGGTGAGCGTTTGAGGTCGATCGTCAGCGCGTATTGCTGAAGCCGCGCGGCTATACCCCGGGCAAGGTGCGAGTGTTTGGCGCAAGTGAAGTGCGCAGCTGTCTATCTGCTACTATGTCATGACGGCCTTCAGAATGAACACAGTGTTGATATGTCTTGATGCTGTCCTTCTCAAACTCTTGCCCGCTCCCTTATCATTGTCCTGTAAATAGTCCTCTGACGCAGTCCTACATACGTCAATGGACCTGGTTGAGAATCCCAGTTCGAACGACACTATCTCTAGCTGAAGGACGGTCTCAAAATGGTGAAGTGCTGCATTGTCATAATTACACACCAATAAAGTCAATCACCTGACAAAGGGCTCTTGACCACCTGATGTAAGGGGGGAGGGGGGAGGGGGGGGAGGAGGTTTGTCAATTGGTCGGCTTCCTGAGAGTAATGTGTGGCGGAACTTGACGGACCACAAAGATCTGGTATCATCTCTTCACTCCTATCTTCCTGTCACACGAGAAGCGCGAATCGAGCCTATCAGCCTTCGTGCTCTACATGCTAGTGGATGTATTAGAGCCAACATGAACTATTATTGGACGCGACAAAGCCTGTGCTCAACAGGACGGTTTGGTCAGAGAGTACCCATGCGACACGACTTTGGCGCTTTGCGATAATAGAGTTATTTAAACCCTTTCACGGCAAAGCAGATTTGCAACCCAACAGAGCTCCTACACGCCACTTATTCATCTTTTCAGCGAGGCCTCGTAGCCTTCGTTGATCCGCCTCTGCATACAATCCTTTACCTCCATCATCCGCTCATTATTTCCTACGTCCTACGCATTATATCCACGACCGGATTCTTGCTCTTGTATATGTACAATGTCGCCAATCCCTCGCACGATGATTCGCATGACTCAGCGCATTAGGAACAAAACCTTGAAGAATCTGACTCTCAATCTCGTTGAGGCGGCCACTTATCAATCTACGGAGTTGGCACCGTACACGATCGCTACCTGAAAGTAAATATAACCTCAATGCACCCCTCAAGGCCCATTCGTCGAATGCTCAGTCGGCACGTGAGGAAAGTCAAATCACACGCTAAGAAATCATTGATAGAAACCCAAGTCACACCAGTCACACTGATCCTACGCCCCACGTCACCGTCCTGTTGGCAACAGAGGCCCAGGACGCTCAGAACAAGTCTCAGGCCGTTCACATTTATCACGATGATAACGGCAACTATACTGGGCACACGCTGTTCCCTGAGAGACAAAACAAGAAGAGCGACTGAGTCCCTGGAACAGTCGAGGCTTGATGATTGCATGGACTATGCAAGGAAGGAAATACCTGATTTGAGGATTGACATCATTCGTCAGAGCTCATTGGAGTTGTTTTATAATGATACTTAAATGATCGTACACGCAACGTAACGAAAATCGCGTGCTTGCGACGGATCACCACCTTTATGTAGGCGCTGAACATGTACCATGCACAGCAATGCATCCGTCAATTTCTTACCGACATCAGCGATTGCTTCCCTAGCCTTGCCTGGACTCTGCGCGACACGCCTATTCTCCAGATGCAAGAACATACGGACAGCAAGATTACAGAACCATCTGAACAGCAAAGACTCGCAAATGACTGGTCGTAATCAATTGACCGAATTCCTATATAGGTCCGACAAACGTCACATAATTTGAGTGAAGCACTCTGCAGAGCATTGCAATAGTGTCCGCCCTACTTATCGACGTTGATGGCCCTGTCCAGCAGCACCTGCACAATCTTGTGGTGTGGTTTCAGTGAAGCAGCCTCGAAAGCATTGCTACAATGCACGCACTGCATATTGGTGTCATCGTTCTACTCCGTCTGCATCAAAGCAATGTTGTGGTACCCTGCAAATGAAACGTAGAAACAGCCATCCGCAAGGGCGTGGGCGTCATTGTCCATGAGCATCTGCACGGATCTGGCCAGGCCACCAGAACTTTCTTAATAAAATGGCTGCGCAGTGTCCGGCTACTGTCATACCAAGGGTAGGAGTGGCTTGAGATCTGCAGTTTGTGACCCTTTGAGGCATACGCCACCAGGCCGAATATGCAGCCAGACGAAGTCATCACCAACATAAGCGCTAGCAAACACGCTATGAGCCGCCTGGAGGGAAAGGCGTATACGGTAGCCAATGGGCCGTGGCGCCTTTCAAAAGCTGAAAGTATATCCGAAATAGCGCTGGTGGGCAGGTGTGGGGCTGCAACTGTTCGGGTCGGGGTCAATCCAAGCAATTGCGATCCGCGTCCGCGCAGGGCTGCGGCTCAGTGCACCTGTCCCACCATTGAGGCTATCCTTATGGTTGCAATTGCTATGCCAAGTGACACTGTATCGTCTGCGATTCACACGACCAACGGATCAATGAACACCAATGCGTACTATTATAGAACCTACGGCGTCCGATCGTGCGATAGTGACGAGTGCAGCGCAACACGTTGCCCTGTACAAGGGGCAGCATGGTAGGATTGCATAGCAGAGCCATGTAGGCGCTTGGATGCGATGACCCATGATGAAATGCAAGGTTGGCCATTGAGGGATCCTGACAGAATGCGCGTCTCCATTGGTGCAAAGTGTTTTCCTGCGAAAGGGGTATTGCCCCGGACGTCGCATACTGTCCTTTTTGATCTGTAAGAAATGTTTGAATTCCATTTTGTCGTCACACATCACTTCTTGCGAGTCATGGAGTAATCTTTCCTGTGCAAGGAAAATGAGCGTAATATCGTTGAGCTGCAAATAACTATATATGGTGTGCATGAAATCTTCTCATGTGCCGCCTGAGGTTATCCCTCCTGGTGAAAGTAGCCCTGGGGCATTGACTGCAGTGTAAGCGCGGTAGGCGTTGGTGGGTTTCGACATGTCTCTCCATGTCACTAGCTTTCGCCATGCTGATGTGGCAGTATGGGCATGAAAGTTTCTTGATAGCAGAGCTGAAGATTCAATCAATATTCGGCATTCACAAACCGAAAGCTTCAATGATGGCGTCGTCGATGACGTCGTCGATGAAACGAGATTGTTCGGTGATGGGACTTCAAACCCACCTGACTGAACAAGGGGCGAGAGGCTTGGAAATGAGTGAAAGTTATCTAGCGATTCATATTCAACTGAGGGAGAAGCATTCGTGCCTGGTCCGCGGCGAAGATTGTCGTTATTTCTGGGGGGTCTAGCAGTTGCGTTTCGTGATTCATACATTTCTGATGTAGCAGCAAATGGTGTACTCTAAAGAGCATCTGGTTCCATTTGTGAAGCATCGAGACCTGTGTTGACCAAGTTGTCAAACTGACTTTCTAACGCAAGATGGGTCGGAATGGAAAACATGGCATCGCTGGGATCACCAAAACGTGAGAGTAAATTTGACGTGTGTAGTTCTGAAGTGAATTCCTGCATTTGATCATGCCATCTTGTCGAGCTGACATTGTTGCTGCCCGATATTGCGGTGCCTGAACTACCTGATGAATAAAGCTGTTCATCGATAGGAATGTAACACTCAAAGGTATCGGAGCATTCATTAACTGCGAAATATCAGTCAGTTTGTCAGTCATACAACTTCGAGACGATCTCATTCGCTCACAATCCATGTCACCGAGTACTAAATGGAAAAAACGAGCGCAAAACGTGATGACAAAGACCAAATCACGTTGGAAAATATGATAGATTGGGCGATTGTTTAAAGCTAAATAAGATCTGGTTGCAGGTATTCGATGAGTTTCCACGCCATCCACCCCTTGAAAAATTGGCAGAGCGGAGAAATACATTCAATTTGGGCCGGCTGCAGATGAGCTGATCTGCGATGTCATACATGACGTCTATGGCTGGCATGAGTCAGCGAATCAAAGTTGAGACTATGGGTGACGAGCGCACGAATCAAATGAATTTCCCTAGAACATTTTATTTAGCAAAGTCATCGTAGGCTCCATTTTCTGTTTCATTCGATGGGATGTCGGATGATACGCCATACCCTTCGAAGAGCAAGTTTTCTTATCGGTCCTAGGTAAAATATGTCCTAGGTAAAATACTTTTAATGTTGGGCAAGACGCTGATGTGATGATATTGCAAGCTCGATCTCATCTGTACGGTCATCTTTATGGCTGCCAGGTGTAACAGAAGCCCTGTAGATCTAGTTCATGTCGCCAGATGGAAGTGTCAATGCACATCTGTCTTTGTAGGTACTACGCTTAGTTCACGCACGTCATAGTTGTACGCCGCCTCAATCACGCGCAATGCTGGAAAGTACATCTCCTGTCGTGGTGAGTTTTGGTTTTGTTTGCATGATTGGTGACTGGTGGTCAATGAGAAATTCACCTTGGATTTCGAGATTCCAACGGGACAGAAACATAGTTCTGATATGAGATGAATCAAGTGTAAAATGACCTAGATTCATTATAGGTAGTACTCCCTGCGACACATCTGGCACAATAATGTCCGAAACTAAGAATGGACGCTTCGTTTGGCGAAGGAATTGATCAATATGTAATCCAACAGGCTTGGAATTCGAAAGGGGAAAGGTGGGCATAAAATCATGACGCATAACCTCCTGTCCCTGACAAAAGCGGTGACGAAACTGATCCACTTGCAACATGGCGAAACTGGAAGACTGAACAGATCATACGCAGATTACAAATAAAATAATCATCTCATTTGAAACACACCGGTCATAGCACAGCCCCGCCATCGGAATCAGAGTCGGAACAGTCCGACAGGCTAGCTCGATGCATTTCCTTCTTTGTTTCCAACTCAGGCGGGTGCAGCGTGGCGTTAGATCCTAGGTATGAGGAATAATATCCAACAAATCAGTCCTCCATGCTCAAGGTATAATGGCTGGGAGTTTGACATACCACGACAATTGATGCTACGTTCTGTCCAACCAGTGTTCGAAGTTTCAGTGATACAAGTAAACGAGTCTGGGCGAGTGGCGCTGGGAGATGCAAGATCCTTGACTTTGTTGAATGCAGCTTGGCGGACTTCCTTTACCATTAGATTCAGGATGTCACGCTGCAAAAGCCAATGCGGATCACGATGCTTCTGTTCTACCAATGGCAAACTCCAGTTCAGGTAAATCTTATCGTGGGCCGCATGCGGAAGAACCTGCAAAGGGTGATGTTCAAAGTAAAGCCGGCAACAAAGGCACGCAGGCTTACTGCAACCAACGCAGCGTGCCCCGAACGCAAACGTTTTGTTGTTCTTGTGAAAGTGTTCTAGTACTTGGATCTCTGCATGGATGGTGCGCGTTCTTCTCTTGGCTCGGAACTCAAGTAGGATGCCCTCTTCCAATCCAGTCGTGACACGTATCCTGTTGATGTAGTCTTGAAACTTCTGCAGGGATTCTTTCTTATCCGACCTCAGCTTTGTATTTGGGTTCGGAAACATCCTGCACATGATTCCGTCCAATGTTGTATGCGGGTCAAGTTCTGGGATGGAAGCGATAGCTGTTCTTGGCACGAGGCTCACAGTCCACCTGTGTAGCAGAACGGAAACGTAAGGGGCATCCTCAATGATTCGGATTGGGGTTCGAATGTGCAACGCCAATCTGCCAAAGTTGTGACAGAATTTGCGAAAGCAATCTGGGTAGTCGAAGGTCACGAGACCAGTGTTTTCGTGTGTTTCTTCGCTTCGCTGTCTAAGTTGTTGAAATTCAAGTGTGTGGCGGTTTTCATATGCCATGCGACAAACGAGCAATGTATCGATATCTGGGCCAAAGATGAAGTGTTCAATCCAGGTGCGCAGTCCCGCTGTATTCATCAGCACCTCTAAGGGTAATTTGTTGCGGCATCATATACGACTCACGATTCGAATCGGTTTTCTGCAACCATTTGGAGCACTCCGAAGCAAACGAGCTGAGAAACCTGATTACCATGCGGCATCTTTTCTCAGCATGCCTGACACAGAACTCGATCAATTCGATTTCCTTCGCATGGTGCTTCTGATCATCGACAGCTGTGATGTCCTTAATCTTTTTTAATGCCGTATCCAGAAAAGATGCCAGGTCAGGGGAAGCCATTTCATTTGTCGCAACCCAGAAAACCACGCCAGCGTCCGTTTCCTCTACTGCAATGGATGTGGTGCTGGCCCCCCTTTCCTATGGTCGCATAAGAAAGAGAGATCGTTCAGAAACCGTTGACAGCGGCTTGTGATGGACGATGGGTCATGAGCTCTGGAAGGTCGAGGCCCTGGCTCTGTTCGAAGTAGTTTCAGCAGAATCAAAGGCTCATAAAAGCGATGGAGTAGTCTCTCATAAGGATCAAATCTAGGGCGTTTATTACCCTTCACTTTTTCAATGCAAGTCATTGTGCCGGACATTGATGAAAATTTGCGAAAAAAGGAGTTACAAGCAATTTCTGTAGTTGGTGGCGTTGCAGAAGACTGCCTCGGAGTGAAAGAAGAGAGATGCAAATTGTTTCTAGTTCAAGAGTGCATTGTGATACAGCGGGATAAAGATGGATTAAATACGGATACTTTTATCTACGGCAATAACCCTTATCTAACGTCCAAGGCCCTCGAATTTGACACCTACAGAAATCCTAATTGTGACTGTCTTGCAGAGGCGCGCATTCCGCAGGTGTGACTCTCGCACGCGCGCCTCCCGCACGCGCGCCTCTCGCATGCGCGCCTCTCGCATGCGCGCCTCTCGCATGCGCGCCTCTCGCATGCGCGCCTCTCGCATGCGCGCCTCTCGCATGCGCGCAGGTGCGTCTCCCGCATGCGCGCCTCTCGCATGCGCGCCTCCCGCAGGTGCGCCTCTCGCATGCGCGCCTCCCGCATGCGCGCCTCTCGCAGAAGATCATGCATTTACACAGTACACCCATGCTCAATCAGTCCAAGTCCTATCGGATTCTCACTCTGGTGATGTCGCGTCATTTAGGCGTACACTGAGAAACGTAAAACTTTCTCATGTAATTGAACATAATAGAGAATGGAGAGTTTTCCTTGCCATCAGTATAGTATATATGCGGCACATTAGAACTCTTTTTCGGCTGAATAGAGAGACTATATTTTGCATGTTAAACTTCACATTTGATTTCACATTTGATCATTTACCGTGTTTGTGAAAATCCATTTTTTTTCCTACTCTTTGAATGCACGACTTCTCAGTTGTCATCGTTGAAAGCTATGGCGCCTCAAACTGCTTCCGCGACTAACGAAATCTCAATGGTCAAGTTTCGGCAACATATGAAGCTTCTCCAAAGCCCTTTGGAGAGTGAAGACATGTGCCGTGATGATATCCTAGCCAACTGTGTTATCATATCCCCGTCCCTAATCGACTCCAGTGGGAAAAGCCAGGTGGCCAAACAGTATGGCCTCTTGGCCGGACTTTTGGATGGAGATGGGATTTGTGAAGATGATAGTCTCATCACAAAGATACAGGATCCGCGAATTTTCTTCAACACGATGGCACCATCCAGCACCTTCATCTGCGGTGCCCAAGGTTCAGGGAAAAGCCATACGCTTTCGTGCCTCCTAGAAAACTGCCTAGTTGCTTCTAGCGCTGCAGAGCTACAGAGGCCCCTCAGTGCCCTCGTTATGCACTACGATACATTCATTTCGGATGATGGTGGCTCGCCTTGTGAAGCGGCGTTCCTGTCGTCTATACCTTCGGTCAAGGTTCGAGTGATCTGTGCTCCATCAAATGCTGCTACAATCGAGGTATTGTTTATTGTTACCGGCTCTTCGATATGGTTTCAAAGCTGACAGAACTAGAGTACATACAGGCGCTTGGGCGTAGATGTCCAACCCCTTCAGATCAGAAGCGAAGATCTGAACAGCAAAAGGATGTTGGACCTCATGGCCTTCAACAACGAAGAAAACACAGCATCTCTTTACGTCCAGGTGATCCACCGAATTGTACGCGACATGAGGATAGAGCAGCAGATGAAAAACAGCCGCTTCGATTATGATGTCTTCAAGCAGCGCCTTCTATCCTCTGGCTTGTCTGCAGCGCAAGCAGCTCCTTTGCAGCAAAGACTGGCCCTTCTTGAAAGCTTCATGGCCCCCATCCTGCCATCTGCTAGTAAAAAGGCCAAACATAAACGGCAAGCAGGAACGGACTGGTGCAACGAGGTGAGGCATGCTTCAATAGGCTCCGATCGCATTGCTAATGAGATACAGCCCGGCATGTTGACGATAGTGGACCTCTCCTGCCCATGTGTCACACCCGAGACTGCCTGCCTGCTCTTCAACATATGTTTGAGTTTGTTCCTCGAGCAGGAAATCACATGCGGCCGGGTCGTCGCGCTTGATGAAGCTCACAAGGTAGGAGTCCATCAATCATAGTGGCAGGTATTTCGAATTACTAACCATAACAGTACATGTCGACATCTCCGGAGTCCACAGTATTGACAAATACACTCCTGTCGACTGTGCGCCTACAGCGCCATTTGGGAGCCCGCGTGGTCATTTCCACTCAAGAACCATCGATCTCTCCCGCCTTGCTTGATCTTTGCTCAATGACAATTGTTCATAGATTCACCTCTCCCGCCTGGATGCAGATTTTGCAGAAGCATCTGGCAGGATGGTACTCTGATCCGAGTTCTTCAGAAAACGGGGGCAACGATTACATGAAAAGCAAGGAATGGCATTCGCAGCTTCTCAGAAAGATTGTCTCGTTGAGAACGGGGGAAGCATTGATTTTCTCTCCATTTGCGATAGCAAACCTAGCAAGAGATGCTCAGACTGGGAACTCGATCCAGTCCGCTTACATGTGGGTAAGAATTCGGGCGCGTCTTTCATCAGATGGTGGGAGAAGCGTACTGGCCGAGTAGAGATCTTCGAATCGAAAGCATACTTAAAGAATCTTCATTGGCTTGAAACATATGTCGTGATGCTGGTAATACATTTTCTTTTTACCATCCCAAGGCACTCGAAAAAACCATCCTTGCAACATTCATCGCGTGTACTGCCACCTGCCGATATCACTTACCTTTCGAAATTCAACTGAGTATGCTGAGTAAGGTACCTACCTGCTTCCTGTCGACTACTGGACGTCTTCCGATTAAAACGCCGTGCGCTTAATTGACTATTTTTAACTACTACCACCAGTCAACGAATGTATTCAAAATATGATAGAGACCTGATAGCTCTTCAAAATGGCATTCAGGGAATATGAGAACGGCCGGCCAAAGTTGCCCTATCGATCGCCCAGTCAGTGCTTGATTGACAAGGCCTTTACTAAATGCTGGTCGCATATAGGATCATATAGGCGAAAGGAACAATTCCCAACTGACAGGCACGCATTGTCGTGTTCAATCTCTAAATAGAAGATCAATTCCAAAGATCCAGCCTCCAGCTGTACGGACTCTTTTGCGGGTTGCTGACCAATGGTGTGAAACAAATTCGCGAAATGTTGTTCGCGGCCGTCACAGCTGTATACAAGGCAGATACCAACACTTAGACGGATAACCGAACTAACAGCTATCAGGAAAGCTTACCAGCTAGGGACGAAGCTTTGAACAGTGTGACGTTCAGCGCATTTGTGTTGGAAAGATGGCATTCCAAAGGCTTGAAGTGAGGAGCTGCGCCCCAGTCGACGAGGATAAGGGAACTTTTGAACTTCAATATGAGGACAAACTTATCGTGCCAGATCCCCATGGTTGATCGTGGTCAGGTTTGCGATGTCTTGTGATCAATCTGTACCCTCAATGACCTGTACAACGGACGGCTTCTCATGCCCCAGGTCGTCGATAATTCGGTAATATGGCAGAATTTTTTAACCGTAGCTCGCGAGGGCTTGCGTCAATTTGAAGTTAGGCACTCATGACTGCCAGAAGAAGACTCGTAGTTTGATACTATCAAGTGTCGATTCAATTGAAAACACTGGTAACGATATAAAATCTGTGCCCCACTTGACATGTTGTGCGGGCTGTACAGTGTCCCAGAAATCATCTGGGCTTGCTCCACCAGCCCCACCGGTAGTGACTGAAAACCAAAATCTGCTGCGCTAGAGGCAGTGCAAGATCCTGAAAACGGATTCCAGGTACGACAAAACTCAACTCATCACCTGGGTGCCTCATTGAGGTTATCTATGCATATATATCTAATGCATCTGGGCAAAAGAAAGTTATTGAGAGGCTTTCGAAAAGACAAGCCCTTGACAAGAACCATAGATTCCACTCTTCAAATCGCCTTTTTTCTACCCCAACTGAACGATGTTGCGCTCGCGTCGCAAGAACGACGAGACTGTGTTTGATAAAGATCAGTTCGAAATCTTGGAGAAGCTGAGAAAGGCGAAGAATTCTTATGATGTAGTGGACGAAGAATACGAGGACATCCTGTCGAAAAAGAGGAATGCAGATGGAAATCTGAACAAAGAAGCTTGCAATGAAATCCTGGACTGGATCCGAAATCATTCCAAGAAAGGTAATATATCAATTAACCGTGCCTATAAGACGCTGACAACGCGACAGACAAAGAGGGTCAACGTGACCAACCGGGCCTTTCTGCAACGAAACGCAGTCGCTTAGAACGCGATCAGTCGGAAGAAGAGATACGACGAAAGCCAGCTATCAGCCGCCCCATAAAACAGCTGCGGTCGGAGGCTCCTACCCAGAAGAGGGAGCACCAGGCATCTGACCCCGGGGTCAGAATCAGAGAGGGTCCCTCCCCAGATCGCGCGAACAAAAAATCTCGCCCGGAGCCTCCTGCGTCGAAGCGAGAGCGTCAAGATTCAGATCTCGAAGTGAAGATCAGGGAGGCATCTTCGACCGACCGTCCAAGCAAGAAATCCCGTCCTGAGCTAGAAAAACAATCCAATCAGCACACGGATGCTGCCATCCCGCAAGCGGTTACTCAGGGAGGTGGAAAACTCATGAAACCCTTTTCCAAGTTTGCCCGTGAGGAAGGTGTTTTCAGCTCTTTCAGTCACTCAGATACTCGCGGGGAGCGTGCCAGATCTCCAAGAGTCGCTATTCAGCAACAATCAGCTCACAATGACTCTGCTCCCAGGGAAGGCCAAGACAGGTCACTGGTTGATCGCAGTACGAAAGGGTATTTGCCACAAACCCGCCAAAGATTTCAATCCCATGTCGAAAGCGGCGAGGAATCGGAAGAGACCCAGAAAAAAGTCCAAGCCCGACGCCCCCCAGGTCTCTTGTCTCGGCAGCAGTCTATTCCCAATGGGCCATCCCAGCACGAGAGAGGCATGGGGATACAAGCCGTTCAATCCCTAGTTTCGATGACCAGCTCAGGCAATTCGCAACCAAGCCTACTTGATGATCACAATCTTGAAGAAATCTTGAAGATGTTCCCAACTAGGCTTCCAACGGGAGAGGAACTACAAAATACGGTTTCGAGTCAAACCGTTGAGAAAATGCATTACTTGGATCATGTTTCCGGAAAGGAAGTCGATGCACTCATCATTGGGCTCACGCCACGTGGCCAGCTTCTAGTTGCATTCCAGGGCAGAAAAACAGAGTTTCCCGGGTATCGAGCAGGTGCATTAGTCCTTGCGTCTGAATGTCGGCAGGAAAAGGCGGCCTGGATCGCAAGTCGCGGCTCATCGCCTTTGGAATATCGGACTGCTGCTAGCTTCAGTGGAAAGAAGTTTTCTGACTTTGATCTGCTCCTTGTTGCTAGCGCTCCAGATCGAGGCAGCGAAAACAGGGCTCGGTTTAATTATCCCGTCACTGTGATTTTGGGAAAATTCCGGGACGAGCAATTCATCACAATCGTCCCGAGATCCACGTTCAATTGGGTTTATGGCCAGAGGAGAACGGAAATTATGTATGCAAGACACAGAGATCGAGAGGGCACCCCACAGCCTCAGGCGGCGATCTCGAAGGGCTTGATCCCGGATTTCGCTGGCACATTGCCGTCCGGAGCACCAGAATTACTGTCATCGACAGAAGAAACCCGGCCAGCCAAACCAGTGACCTATCAGTCAAAGACACCAAGTGCGGGACGAGGGTTCGCACGAACAGTGTCAAGATCTCCCGAACCTGATCAAGGATTGTCGGACATGGAGTCAGATTACAGCGTCGATCGGCAATCCAAAGGAGGCTTGACCCCACGTTCTGGAACTACAGCTGCCACCTCTCCATCGCAGACACCTGAGCGTACCCTTACCGCGAAAGCCTCGAAAACTCCGATGGCAGGGAGTTCTAGGCTCTCCCCCAAGAGGCCAGCCAGACATGTTCGCTACGATCTGGATGCTTCCGGTTCGGATTCAGGGGTGATTGACACATAGAAGCGGTAAGTTCCACGTTCGAGGTTACCAATGATTGTCGCCTTCTCCCAGCACTAGCTAATCCACATAGTGACTTATTTGCCGTTGTCATTTACCGTTCCTTTTTCCACCCGCCTTTACTTTCCGACCGTCGCGGCTGTGCTTTTCTGGTATTTTCATCGATCTGGCTCGCACTAAACTTGTGTTGGCATCCTCTTCTCATATCGAACTGTCCTTACCGCACTTTGCCGCTTTCTTTTCGTTTTTTTTTTTTTTTGCTTAGGTCCTGTCACTACCGGTAGAATTCAAACGCAATTTTTACTTTACGCGATTCGTTCACTGTGGTTGCCCACGTGAGAATGACTCTATTCTATGATAATAATGGATTATCAAATTTAAATTGATAGTCGCAAGCTGTTGCACTGAGGCTTGTAGTTGGGCACAGGTCCCGACTTCGCACGCAACATAATTTTACCGCGTGATGATCCAATTCTGATTTGAGCTGAGTTGTTACGTGTAGCGACGAAAGTCCGAGACACCCCGAAGGTAATAAGATTTTGGATCGCTACTTCAGACCCACTTATGTCTGGAACCTGCCGGCTCAGCCAAGTGGCCCCAGCTGGGAGCTTCTGGCCATCACGCTTGTGCTGCGGTACTGGCTTCCCAGCCGCTCGATCGATCCACCCAACGCAGGTGGATCGCTGTACGCTCAACATCGCTGCTCTGAAGGCACCAACAGAATCCTCCATCCATCAGCCACGTTTCTCGCCATCATTAAGATATCATGAATGTCCAGCAATGCCGTTTGTGTCACCAGAAATTCAGCCAGAATTCATTCCCTCGCCACCAGCGACAACCTCATGCCCGTTGCAACCGATGTCTGGTAGTTTTCTACGGGCACAAAGCTCGACGTCACAACTGCGCCCGGCAAGATTCTGGGCGCCAGTGCGCCCTCTGTAAGGCATCGTTCGTCAGAAGCAATGCCCTGGAGAAGCACGTCAAACTGGCTCATGAAGCTGTCCGATGTGGGAAAGTGATCCTTCAAAGTCAGACCAAGTCACACATTTTGAACTGTCACGTCTGCAACCAGTGGTCCAATCTCGTTCAAAAATATCGTCAGAGTGCAGAAGCAGCCATACGAACAGCGAAAAGAGATCTGGGCAGTCTGCTCGATCATGCCCCAAGCCATTCTCGCTTGCAGAAGGAGGGCCCTACCTTCCTTGAGATTCTACAACGATGTACTGTCGGGCGCCCACTATCAGCAGCCAGCTACATGTCCAAAGACGAATTTGCCGACGATGAGTTTGTGATCTGCTCGACCGAAGAAGCGAGAACCATACTGGAGAAATCAAGCCCAAAAGTACCACTCATGATTCCTCAGGAGCTGAACGAAGATACTTTCTGTCTTCCTATGGATTCTTTCATCACATACTTGTCGTCCTTTCCCACCCTTGATGTCCACGACTTCCAGCAGAGATATCACAAATCGTCCCCGTTGACCACCCCGAGGTCCTTGCCATCACGAGCGGCCATCCAAAAACTGCAAGACCCTGCTTACGGTCCGATCAACATGCTGAATCTCGGTGGCTGCAAGCCCCATCCAACTCCGTCTTGCTTGACTTCGTTGCCCTCTTACTCTGTAATGGAAATCGCCAAGACAGAGAGTGGGAAGACGGATTCACCGGTCGCGATTGACCTGCTTGATTCGACGCGATTCCAACTGTGTGCCAAGAAAGGTGCGTTTTCGATGCCACACATTGATCGTCATGGCGTCATGACCACTGTGTTCACCGACTGCGGCGAGAAGCTGTGGCCAATGTGGCATCCACGCATCCTTCCTGACTGGGCATCATCGAGCGCAATACAGCTAGGAGCTCCTATAGGGATCTATCTGTATCCTGGATGTCTCCTCATCCAACCGTGTGCAACAGTTCACGCACCGTATTTCTTACTAACGTGGTTATGAGTGGGACTATGCATTGGGATAGCAGAGAAATTCTGCGAGTTCTACAACTGTCAAAGCTTGAGGCAGAATTCCCATTCATCACCAACGAAGATACCGCGATGGATTTCATTCCGAAAATCAGACATTTATTGAGACTTTGGGAGACAGGGTGTTTGCCTTGGTCATGTAGCTCTGCAACTCAAATACCTGAGTGCAAAAAAATTCTCCAGGTATGTGCCCGCTACTATTTCTGGTCCCCATCTGACCTGGGTTAGTGGTTTGAGAATTTCAATTAGCCGGTTCCCGCTCTGTGCAACGACAGATCGTCGTTGCAGTAGACAAAGGAATTTGGTCTCTGATACCTTGCGAATTCATTTTTCCCACCTTAGTCCGCTCTTGTCATTCTCTAATGTCATGATGCCGAAGCTCGTCTCTAGTTTCGTTCTTGCTGTAAGTGATACTGCGTTGCAGGATTTGGTAACAGGTTTTGGTCAAGCTCCGTGGCCCCACCGCCAGCGGATCGGAAAACGGATTCGAGTATTGTTCTCCTGTGGGGATTTGTATTTATTTAGCGGTAGAGAAGTATTGTTTCTAGATGTCAGAATTATTTTGTTGGTCTTTTCTCTATCCTACAATCATCATTGATTTGGCTGCCATTGCGATGGATATCACTTGTCAGGTGCTTACAAAATCACAAAGGCCTGTTGTGGGCATGCGTGTCAGGCTTGCATGCTCGGCACTATCGACCTACTACGAAGGGACCACTTCTCCCAGCGGTCTTGTCGACCATTGGAATCCATTGTGCATGCCAACAGCTTCTATCCTAGACACCCACCCGGTGTGCTCCGTCGTATTCGCCGTGGCCGAATATACAGAAAACACCCCTTGGCCCACCATTCAAGTCGACCTTGCATGGACTGAACCCCTTCACCATTACGTCTTACTTTGCTGCGATGATCAGAGCTACAGTGTGAGCACCTCCACTAATGAGCCCTCTAAGCGATTAGCGCCAACGCCAAGTCCAGCGGGTGCTCAACGAGATCGTTATGCGGTGCAGCCACCCATGTTGTCACCAATGGAAGGTGTTCAGTTTGTGAGGGATGAAGGGGTGACTTTGGAAAGACGTCCTTTCGATGGGGCGGCGGCTCGCCGACCAGGTCGCGGAAGGGGCGGACGCCAGGCCGCAGGATTGAGACGGGGCAATGAAGAGCTCGACTATGAAGCGCTCGGCGATTCTGAAGGGGGAAAACGAGTACGACGCAACTAGCGGGCGCATAACATGCATGGTGGCGCGCCTAATGATGTAACAAAGGTTCTCTTGCTCATAAGCGTCGCTTAGCTGGCTAGGCAAATCTCCACCTAGAGGAGTCCATGGGATGCGGCACGTATGCAAGTTAGACCCGACAGGCTGGTACCGAAACAATCATCTAACTAATCTTGTCATCGGTCCGTCTTTTGTGACTGGGGTGAGGCCGCCATGCATTGATGTAGCGGATAATCTGCCACCAAGATGAGGTACCATTGGTTAGTTCACCGGACATCGACTCCCACCATGTTGGTTTTAAAAGGCATGATGCGATATGTTGGAAGGTGGAGCGGCAATTTTCACGCTTATGCAGTGTGATTGCCTTGGCACACAACAACCAACGCCAATAACCAACACCAACAGCCAACACGAAATGGGTTTACAGACAACTTGGCCCGCGTTAGGCTCACCCATGTCCAAATTCGCATGTACGATACAAAATGACCAACTGTCGTCTTTGCAATAGCTCAAAATCATTGCGGTTGGATTTGACTGCCATCTAAAGCTAGAACACCCAAGCCATGATAACAGCGGCCCTTCCCTCGGTCCTAGCACCAAAATCAACCATACAAGATCGTGCCTACTCGTACACCTGACATCTAGACTCATCGAAGCCTCGGCCGCTCATGTAGACAGATCCTTGATTGGTATGACTGGCAGGGTTGCTCAATCATCGATGCGCATTCCCCTAGAAGTCGGAAATGGTGTCGCTCTCGCTGTCGCTGTCAAAGTCGAAAGCACTGGCTGGATGTGGGGACCTCTCTGTGTCGCTGACGTCATGGGAGATTCCCTGATAGCCTCCCTGCTCAACCGCGCTTTGATACTCTTTGAAGGTCTGACTAACCGTATTGGCAATCTGAGCAATCAGCTGGTCTTGCTGGCGGATCTTGTGATCGGACTGTTTGCTATGTGACTGTAGAGCTGAGAATCTGGCCTCCAATTCTAATGCCGCTTGCCCATCTGACTTTTGCGCTTGGATCTGTCTGTACAGATGACTATTCTCCCGCTCTAGTTCGTCGATCCGCGCCAACAGCTGCTCCTTGCGGGACAAGCCAGGAGATAATTTGATACGGCGTTCGGATCCTCCATGTGCAGGCGCCGGATGTTTTCGTTCCTCCTGGCTGCTGTCGCCTTCCCCGTCGCTTTCCAGTGGGCGCAGGAAAAGCTTTGTCTCGTAGGGTTTGCGTTCGAAGTTGGGTCTTTCTGAAGACCGCTCCGAGCTGGGCGGGGACCTTCGGTTCGACTCTTCCTGGGAGGAAACAGAACTGGGGGGTGAAACAAATTGCACTTGTCGGGGAGCGCCAGGTAATTTAGGGAGCGGTTTTCTGAAAGACTTCATTGCCGCGAATTCAGGGAAGGTTGTTACGAAACAGTGAAAAAGGGGAGTCAATCAAACTACAAGATAGATGTCTTGTATGCCTTTCGATGAGGTTCCGGTCACTCGACTGTAAGGGAGCAAGCGATTCGTCTTAATATATTCTCCGGTGTCCTCCTGGCGTCAATCTGCACAACAGACAACAGAAAACGGAAAGCGGAAAATGGGCACTAAATCTTGGACTAAAAGCTGTTTATGGAGCCCTTTCCGCCCCACCAGACATCCTACAGCCAATTTCACTCGCGTGACATGGTGCTTCATCCCCTGCTCTTCGTCTTGGACCGCTTTAACTTCCTCAAGTAATCCACCTTGTGGGAGCACTCTGACTAGGTCTTTTGCGAACTCTTGAAGGCCGGACAAGATCGAACCAATTGTGTGTTCCACCCTGAGAATGATGTTCTTGATCGTGTCAAGTCGTGAAAGAATCAATATTTGTGCATAATAATATTATCATTAGCTGTTGTTGACACTCTTGATCTGGCACTCATGGCTTACGCTTGAATATCTCTATAGGCAGCCAGAGACTTGCCCGTGAATCCAGCTGGTGAAATGATGTCACGTATCATTTGGGTAGAGCATGGCCTTTCGCGAGGACCGGGAAACTCGACGCCCTGGTCCATCCCTTGAAAAACCGATTTCAGTCCTCACTTAACGTGTTGAAGTCATCGGGTTAGAGATTGCATCGTGCATTCTATCGGTATGACTTGGGCAGGTTGCCTTGGTGCAATGTAAATAGTCGATGCAAGTCTGTCGCCCTTTTCTGTAGAAAGACATGTTTGACATATCCCCAGTGCTGTGGATAGAACCGACGATTTCCATTGCCCGTCTTTGGATTCCTGGGGTTCCATTCTGGACCAAAAAAGACCTGATCGTCCTTGAGGGAAAATTGAAATCATCACCCCGCATATCAGATCAGTGAGACATTTTCCCACATGAAGTTCTCCAACATCTACATGTTCATTTTAGCTGCCTTTGAGACTATGTATGTCATACCCACGTGCCCCGATGTCTGTGCGTCCGATGCCGTCTATCGCGACCCATGCCTCTCCAATATCGCTCCCTCGTGCGTCTCATCACCCTCGTGAAATTACCATACTAAATTTGCGCTAGCATCAGCAGGTTGTATCTCACTCATTGTGCTGCGAGCCTGCATGACTCCAACCCGGCATTCGTGTCTGTTACTTACGATTTTGTAGCCGGGCAGTGCCATGACTTCATCCACGCGAGTCTCCGAAATCCGATCAAGTCAACGAATGCAGAAGCATGCGTTGTGTGGTGGGTCTCTCCAATCTCGTGTCGGCTTGGGTTTGAATCTCATGTAAAGGCAGATAGTGTGCAGGGAAGGACCACCTATCGTGCGCCAACATGCATATCCAGCAGGGTCGGTCGGACTACAATATGTTGATGTTCAGACCTGGAATGGTAGATTCTGTTACTCGGTCTGATTTCATGCAAACAACTCTCATCACAGTCACAAGCACGGCTTGATGTGTGCAAAGCCAGATCAAGACCTCTCCGCAAGTGAGAAGTGAAACTGGCCGGTCTGCCACATCGACCGAACCGAAATCCACGTGGGTACCTTTGCCCGCCGAGACCCCCGCCTCTCACGATGCGGCCTCCTCCTCGTCGAGCGACGGAGGTTCAAATGCTTTGGGTGACACAAAATAACATTCACAAAACACCCAGTTGATACAGACCTGCACTTCTGCTTATGTTGAAGTTGGTTCGGCGTTTTTCACATCTTGGCAAACCATAGTGACCATCACGCCAACCCTACCACTGCCCATATAAAGCGCCGAAAGTACTGCGAGCGATTCCCCTGCTGCAGCATGATCAAGTGTATCGGCTATCTATGAATGGACCAGGGGGGTACCGATGCATGTAATAACAGTGTTGGAACTGCTATAAAGTTGTGTGTTAGGTTTTCTGTCACCGAGGTGATCAGCTTCTATTTGATAATTGGTCTCACTTTCACTGCATCGGGTGCCATGTGGTTGGTTTTTCAATCTTGTTCTTCGTGGCTCACTCTCTTTACACAATATGCGTCGCTCTTTCGCACTCCCTCCTAGAACAGCGAAATTCCAGGTACGGCTCACGGTATACGATGAAGTATAAATCTGAGCTTGTCAGACCTGATGATGAGGTGGCTACATCAGAGCATTGTTGTTCTAGCAGTATATACTGGCGTCTTGGTTTTACGGAAACAAGAAAAGCCGCCGCAGGTCTACATGAAATCAGTCGATAAAAGACAATGGAAGTTCTGGAGGAAAGGTTACCCATTCGCAAACAGGAATCTGTCACCCATTCCCAGGTAATATTTCACCTCCATCATGCAATGAGTCCCGACTGCGAAATACTGCACACACGACGCCGTCCAGAGTCCAGCAACGCCTACAGCCATATCCCTTGACATCCTCACTCCTGCTAAGCAATCCCGGCTGAATAGGTAAGCATGCTAAAGTATGTCGCTTTTGAGTTTATCTTCAGCAGCAATATCGTCTTGGACAGTCCGGAATTTTGTTCAATATCGGTGCGACATATCCTAATTCTCAATTCAAATAGGGGGTTCGTTGCCATTTCTAAAGCAAAAGTGAACATGAGTTGTAGAAACAAGCCCATAAACTTGACGTTTTGACCACATAGTTTTGAACCCTACATAAATTTCTCTTTACTTGCATTGCTTTCTGAAGAAAGCGCGGTAGCTCAGGTCAAGGTCGGAAATATGGCCGCCAAGCCGGTATCAAATATTTGATCTGAAGTGGCATTGAAGGCATCGCATGATGATACTTACAATTGAGAAGATCAGCGAAAAGATCATTGACCACGCCCTGCCATACGTCCACATAACCCTACCACCTTGCATGGATGCTATCTCAGCTTTGAGAGTACTAAGAAGGGCTAAAAAGCTCGATTTGTTCCCACTTTCTTGTTCCGAGACGAACAAATCACAATAAGAGAAAGCTATGTTTTGAGTAGGATAAGTGCTTGCGATCTAATAGCTGCGTGCATTACAAATCGGAGTGTCGCCTGGGTCTGGCAAGTAGTACGAGGGTTTTGCAGGTCGAGATTTGTGGTTTACACTAGCTGGGTCCGCGCATAGATCGCTAACAGAGATCCATAACATGCTAAAGCTACTCAACAAGCCCACTAAAATGTTGCGCCACCGATCCCTTCCCCTCAGCCGTCAATGCATGGGCAAATGCCTTAGCCCAGCAAGCCCTACTTCCTCATCTGCCGGTCTTCAATTCGGATATTGACCACATTTGCATATATGATGGGCGTGGGGGCTATGCTACATTGACGATGTCTTGAAAAGCTCTTGAGAAAACATGCATCCACTAACGCTAGACAAAGAATGGCCCTTGAGCAACGTTTTGAATAGCCTTTAGAGCCTCGGCGGATGTCATACTCCGCTCGAAGCACGCATCAGTCACCACAGAAGTCAGTCCCAGTCACTGCGTCCGGACGCGATTCATTGCTTTGAGCAGAGAAAGGAGTTGTTTACAACCCCAGACGGCCAATGTTTTCAAGGGTTAATTTCTTAGGGCTCGGAGAATTTATATCAGTTTCGTAATTTTCAGGTGATGACAGGGGGTATCAGAAATTAATCATATTTCAAGGCCAGAATTATCTTCTGCTAGCAATGTGCGACAGGCCGTTTCTAGAAGACATAACCCAGAAATCCGCTACCTCGTGCGTGACATCGTACAGCTCGGTTTGGAAGCGGTCCGATTTCCCAGGTCTATGGGCAGGCTTCAGGTCTTCCAAAATAAAGTTCTGCCTCTGCATGATTTGCTTCGAATCAAGTTCCCCAAGCGGCAGACGGCAGCTCTGTCCAGGCTCCTTCATGCCACTCACTTTAGACCTCTCGAAATCAATCACCATGACTTGCCCACATCGCTCGTCATAGAGCAGGTTTCGCACTTCTGCGTCGCAATGGAGCACTCCTAGCTGGTGTATTCTTTGATAAGCAAGATTGATCTTGCACAGGATTGCCTGTTTCTCATCCTGGCTGGTGCAGTTGGGCAAAGACCGTCCGCCATGGCTGAGGAGCATAAGATGAGTGAAAACGCCATGATCGTAGTATTGAGGCAGAACCAGTTCGACCATACCTAAGAGCACGGGAACACACAGCCCTTGCAAGGGTTGAAGGCGATTATAAACCGCAGCTTCATGTTGTAGTCGATGCGAGTCGAGACGCTCCATGCCCTTGGCGACAAAGGTGTAACCGTGCGAAGACAATCGTACTTTGAAGAGCGCTCCAAGAGCGCCAGAGAGATAAAGAGGAGCACAATCGGCATTGCGACCTCGATCATGGGCGAGTTGGCCGCGAATGAGCTGGAGGAACCTGGATAGCTTGGGGTGTTTCTTCCTGTGATCCTTCAGGTTTGGACACCTCCGGTCCATGGAGCCCCCCCGCGCAAGGCCAGAGAGACATTCCTGGGAGCAATAAGGACGGTCATGCACTCTAGTTGTTCCAGTATTGCTCTCTCTCTGCCGCTGACTGCTGCGCTGGCCTCGAGTATGTGACGCACGAGAGGTCCTGTCCTGTTCGGAGCGAGCAAGCGGGCCCGGCGATGGGGATGGAGATGAATGGTCTCCCTCATCATCATCAGTGTCCCTCTGTTGTGAATCATCTCCATGCGGCTTGCATCGGGACCGAGTGCGAATTGGGGATCGAGAAAATCCCTTCCATCGTGAGGGAACGTAAGGAGAAGCCCGCACTGGTTTCCGCTCACTCGGTGGTATGTTCTTCAGCACGTCGTCGTACTCGACAGCCCAGATTCCAAGCTTTTCCGCTGCATCGTGCCATGCCGCTGGGGGTGGCTCGGCACGAATAGCCTGGAGAACGAAGGCGAAAATCTGAGACACTGCAGTCCGGTGCAACTTGGCGTCGTCGTCGTCTACCACATCCTCATTGGGGATGCATATGTAATATTCGACGATGGCAGGGTCGTCCGGGATGTGCAGAAAGACAATGACCTCCCCAGTGCATATATACCCGTACTGCACGCCTTTGCCAATCATGTACGAGAACAACTGTGTGATGACGGCGGCCGAGAGCCTCCGAGCAGCAAATTCGAAGCCTTCGCCAGATTGCTGGATGATATCCTTCTCGGGTTGGATGACGGATAACAGACCAGTGACAAGGGTGTCGCGGCTTAGCTTGTGAGGGGGCTTGTATTCGATTGCCACAGCAGGAGCCTTCTGACCAAATGCATCTTCGTAGATGCAAAACTGGTCGGCGCGATTGCCCTTGCCCCGGGCCTTCCGCCTGATCCTCGGAGCAGCTGACTGTCGAGGGCGAGCGTCAATGGACATGTCTTCCATGGAGGTGGTGAAAGACTCATCAATCTCGCCTAAGTTCGTATGGCTCTCGAACGAGAGTGTGCCATTCAAGTCCAGTGCCGATCGCAGGTGCTTATCATTGTATGTGGCATCAAACAATTTGCGGACCATGTTCTCGACTGTGTCACGCTCGAAGTCGCGGAGTCCAAGCTCGCTGCTGATAGGGCGGATAATGGTTTTGACGTAGTCAAGCTGGTTCGAAGAGGGAAACACGGAATCGGAGGGGAACGATTGACCTGTCGACAAGACGTTCCAGATAGCTTCTTGCTCGGAGGGGAAGGACTGCCAGTGGACGATCTGCCGCGGGTAGATTCGCCCTGTTGGATTTGTCGTGTCGCCCTGGGTGGTCGAAGAAGGTTCAGTGACAACTTTGATGGCGAGGCTCAGCTCATGGGAGCCTTCGAGAAAATCTTGGAGCGATTGTGGTTGTGATGACTGAGCAGCCTTTTCTGCTTCTTGTCGTCGGCGGGTTTCTTCATCTCGTTGGCGATCTGCTTCTTGTCGTTGGCGATCTGCTTCTTGTCGTCGGCGATTTTCTTCCTCTCGCTGGCGATCCGATTCCTCTCGCTGGCGCCTCGCTTCCTCGAGAAGCAGCTTGAGCCTCTGGAGCTCATCTGCCCGATTGTCCATGGCGACTGGTGTTGATAGATGGATGATGAATTGCGTAGTGACGCGATGCGAGTCGCGTTGTTTACATTCAGTCCCAGTCCGGAAATTGGAGACCGTTTGTCCGTGATGGGCTTAGCGTAGCTAAGTGCTTTAGAGCATGAGTTCCATTGGCCCGCTTAAATAAGTATCCCAAACAGTGTTGTTAGCGTGCACTCACCTAACCCACTGGCCAGATTAGCAGGGTAGCAGCGAGTGAAATGATCGAAATGTCAACAAACGACGCACCTTGCAATTTGTGCACGAAGACGTTCCCCTAAAGGTTCTTATAAGTTTTAAAGGAGCACTTTAAAGCAGGGAAGAAAGTGCACAGCCTGTAAACAATTACTGATTGCGAGGGAATGAAGAAGTCATTGCTGGAATAAAAACCTGTAAGGTCAAAAATATGATTCTCGAGGTGACTTTGATGTCAAGAGCTTGCTTCTCTACTAGCCTGCGCAGAATAAGGAAAGCGCCCTGTCAATCATTGCAATAGAGATTCTCCAATACTGATCTGGTTTGTAAAAAGGCGTTACCGGAGAGGTCTTCCCATTATCAAGATTCGGTCTTCTAGGAAGAAAATCGGAGTCAAATCTGAGCTGTTCATCCCCTTGGTAGTTCTGACCCAGTAGCTAGTCATCTGTTTGCTACCGCCGCATACCTATTCCCCGAGTCTCCTGGAGCGCACTTAGGCTACTAAATTTCTCCCCTCGTTCAAAGCAAGTCCATCATTTTTACATGTTCTTCTCCTGCAGCCTCGTGAAGAACGGTCGTAGAACAAGTCATGCACGTTGACTTTCGCTCCTGCTTGAAGAAGGGCGAGGACAACCTCCAAATATCCAACGCAGGACACAGTTCTCAGGGCAATTCCGTGGTATGCAGCAGGTAGGTTGGCCTCCGCACCGCCTTGAAGATGCCCGTTTGCAAAATCTAGGTTTTTTCCTCGCGATGCATTGGTAAGAGCATTGATGTATCTGTCGTGTTTTGTTGATTCCGTCGCACCATGCTGTAATAGCGCTTTCACAACGCTTCCACGGCCATGACATGATGACTGGTTCAATGCTGTCCGACCCAGCCTATTTCTGAGGTCGATTACGGCCCCGCTGCAGAGAAAAATTTAGATAACTTCAAAATGTCTCTTGCCTAGGGCAAAATGCAATGGAGACCATCCCATGTTATTTCGGCAGTTCATATTCGTGCCTAAATTAATCAAGGTTCCTACAGCAGTTGATCTTCCTTCTGTGGACGCAGCGTGAAGAGCACTGACGCCCAAATCGCCTTTTTCGGCACCGCTTGGCGCCGCACATGTCGCAGCCGAGAGTTATGTCTAATCAACGCTCAGTCTGCTCGCAGCGGCAGGTTTGACTCTAATACCTAACAAGGTGTGCGTCGAGCAACCTCGCTACCGATGAAGCCTGACCTCAAGGCCGCCCCGGGAAGGGCGTCCCGGTCTCAGTCCCGGTCTCATGATGGGCGCGTATGAAAAAGATGGCAAGCCTGGGGTCTTCAAAGATCCACCTTTTGTATTAATCCGTGTGGAGTGACCATACACGCCCACCGAAAGATGGAGCATCGGATAGTCAGAATCGATTTGTGTCTTGCCGAAGGCAACAAAGGCGTCATATCCGGGCGAGGATACCGGAGTTCCTTAGCACCATAACCCATCTTAACAATTTGAATATCTTCTCCTAGTCACGACTGATCACTACGCAGATCTGTGGTATTTCATGCAATCAAGCTGTTTCGCATGATGCGCCTAAGGGACCTCGTCCGCTTTCTGGCAAAATATTCACAATTACACTACAAGAAATAACAGAAATCCACAAGATACTTACTCATATATGTTCTTCCTTTTTTATGAATGTGTGCTCTTCTTTTCATGAACGAGCCACGAAGCTTGATTTTGATGTTGCTCCTTTCAATGCCTTGGACTAATCTACATGAATTTAACGAATCACTGCCTCGACTGGTTTTGGACGAGGACCGGCATATAGTCTATGTGCTATGTGACATTCCAAATGCTGAAATCAATCGTAGAATACCCTTCTCAAGCCTCAAATTCTAGAGTTTCCGTGCTTACCACCCCCTTCAGGCATGACCCATTCTCACCGAAGGCGCTGGTCGATTTGCGACAATGTGGTTTGCAGATTCATCAACGATGGTATCAAGAACAATCCGGTAATACTTGTCATGACCTCGCATTATATTCGGCCCATGAAATTCTGCAAATATATCGAACGGTTCAGGGGAGTACTTTCGATCTTGATTCCGGGCGGAAGCCTTCCGCAAGGCATGAACCAGCTTGGTCGCAAGAAAGTTCTGATCTCTCCGATTTCTGCCCCTTTGGGCATGTCTCGCGATCTGTGGATCATGAACTGGTTCCGTTCCGTACTTCATTGTGGCCAGTCAATCACTCGCTGATGATTCTGGAGGCGATTGAAACTAGACGTGCTGCTGACCGAGTGGGTCGGTATCCGTTGTAGAAACCAATGGTGCTGAAATTACCGATGTGACCGCCGACGAAATATCGAGGCGATCCCCGTTTGGTGGTTTTCTCACGCATCTATGCCTGTTAGCAGCCATTCAGGGCTTCTTTACCAGCGAAGGTGAACGCACTCGTCACTCTGAAATTGCCAGCGAACGGCTAGAACAAAGACATCGTAGATGTCTTGAATCCATAACAGTGCGAAAGAATGATGTAAACCACTGCAGCAAGGAACGTACTCAGCAGCGAGCTGGTAGAAACAGTTGGAGGTGTTTGGTAATCGGAACCGGGTGACGGCGATTTCGGCTGGAGCCACGTGGTGACAGTCACGAATACGAAAAGTGAACCGAGTGATGCTTGCATCGAACAGGCCAAAGACAAATATCTATATCCATGTCTGCTTGGCTTCGGTGCCTCCGTGATGGCCCTGTGTCAAAGCGCTCCCTGGCTTTCGCAAAGAATCCATCCCATTGGTTGAGGGTTTCCATGTTCCTGTCCTTTCCAAAGCAAACCTGGCGCGACTTGCCCCATCGTCGGCATCAATATTTGGGGAAAGCCGCGGTTGGGCGACCTTCTGTGGCCTTGAGATCTCCAAAGCGCCGCTGGCTGCTAACGGATCAGTGGATGTTGTGGGCATCTTCATCCTGTGATCAACTGGATGGGGCGAGAAGGGTCTGTCGCAACCCGAATTCTTTGCAGGTGCATTTTTCTGGTCTGCACCCGACGCTGCAATGTCATTCTGTTTCTCGAGCGAGCTACAGTCCGTACCTCGGAAATATCGGGTTCCGTGCAATTCGTGGCCAGGTTTTCTGTGCTTGTAAGCTGTGGCAACGCCTGGAAAGTCCCAGGAATCGAGTAACAAGTTTTCCCTATGCTCAAAGTCGAAGTAGTCAACAAGTGGCATGCCGCCCGTGTTGCCAGTTGCGTCCCGAGGCGAGCAATGCCGCCTGTTCGCTCGTGACTTTCCTCCTAAGAAGCGGTACAACTCTGGCAAGAAACATCTAGCCAGAAGAACGGCGAGAACAGATGCGCAGGAAAGCTTGAAGTGTTAGAAAATGGGCGCCATCTCATGATAATGGACTTACCGATAACCCAATTATTACTATTCCAAATACCAAAAGAACCAAAGAGACGGTAGCGAGAATAATGCCGAGCCCATCCAATCCAATCAGCAACTGTAATGTTTTGCGTGTCTCCTCCGGATGTGAAATTCTCAGACATCAATCTCATGGACATGGCCAGCATACAGAGAAGAATGGGGTTGATTCCTGCGAGCCACTGGAGCGCTCGTCCTCGCTGAGTTAGGTCCACCATCGAAATGGCCAACTGAGGAAGGCAAACCAGAAGGGCAACACAACGATAGGCTTGATAAGCCATTGGAAATGTTGTAGATCCCGGAAATGCACCAAGAAACGCTTGATCAAGCTCATGAACCTCGTTCACGTTAGCCAGAACTTGATTTGGGGGATCAACGCTCACTTACTACCACTAGAAGAAGGCCAACGCCAGCTAGCTTCAAGGAGATGTATGCGAAAGTATCCGCACTGGTGGAAAGAAATATGACAAATAATACAAAGCTGATCGACTGAAATGTAAGGGAGAGCGCGATGACCGTTTCCGCGAAGCCAGGACCGCGACAACTCCAGCCGTTTAGTGACGGGACATGGAAGAAATTATCGCCCACGTTATGGGCGCTGGCATTTTTAGCAGATGCAGAGGTTTTCATATAACAACGTCGGAAGAGAAGAACATTCAGAATCACTGTTGTGAAAATGACTAAAGATGTAGGTAAGGTCACTGTCAGCTCCATGGCTGGCTGAAATAAATGGTTTTATTGAGGGCGGAATGGGAGATGAGGATTGAAGATGCGCGCAAAACATGACAGTTCTCCGAAATCGAAGGAGTATCATATATCTTCAACATTCCCAGTCTATAGATCCTTTAAAACAAAATACACAAGCCCTGTCCATTCTGGGTACTCTTCGCCATGAGAGGCCCGATTATCCACACAAACGCCATGGCTGCGTAGCTCCTGTATTCCATTACCGATCTCAGCTAACGTTGTAAACGTACACATGTTTAGATCCCTGCAAGTCAACCCAGCCGGTTTTTCCACTTCGCTCTCGAGGCCCGGTAGATGCAGGCACCATGTCAAGGGCCAGAAGGACCCATCTTTCTTTCGAACCATTTCTCGCAGGGCCACGGGACAGCCCCCATCCGTGTCTTTCTGCTTGGCACTCCAAAATTGCAATCAGCCAGTCCTCGCTAGTGTAGCAGCGGCGATATTCGGAGCACCAACGTGGTTACGTAGACTTGAGCGGCATGGGGGTTTGCAAGCAAACGCGGGTCCGTCCCGTATTTCCTTTGGCCCATTACTCACATCCGGGGAACGATCCCAGTGGTGGCTTTTGTACAAGAGAAGCCACCACTTGTCCGTTCTGGCCATGTCTACGGCTTGAAACTGCAAAGTCTATACCAACAGCGTGATCTCGGACCCCCGATGTGAGGGCCCTTGCAGCCGACATTCCAGCCGGCCACCAGCAAGATTTCTTTTGTCTGAGATGGGCGATAAGATCCTTGTCCTTGGGCGAGTCTCGCCCTCCGGCAAGTCCGGCAAGTCCGCGTCCTCTCCTGACCCATATGCGATTACATCCTGAATATGGAGATAGTACGTAGCTCAACCATGTCAATTGCCATGGCTGAGAATTAACAGGGGTGCCACTGAATTTAGCTCCAGTGTTACCATCCCTCTATCACGTCGCACCGCTGTTGGATCGTCCTGAGAAGTTCTACTCACGATGCATGGTCTATGCTACCTCATACGAGTCATCACTGGCGTAGTTGTATAGGGGACGAGGTACCCTTATTCAAGCATGATGGAAGCCATCTCACGGGTTGAGCCCGAAGATGGCAGTCTGGCAGCGGTACCTCAGCATGTACGCAGTCCGAGTCGCTAAGCCATCTTCCTAGGCGAGTACGCCAATTACCCACGAGACCAATGCAAGAAATGGGTAGCTATCGATGTGTCTAGGGGAGGTTGATAGAATCTAGATCTTTCACGTTCGACTTGTCGGCCCACTTATTCCTTTTGGAATATTTCCGTCCTAGTCGACGTCCCTGTGCACCTACATTCGCGTTTTATTGAACCTGGAAACGTGTAATTCTTCTTCATTTGGTCCACACGAGAACCCAGATCTATCTAGACATCCGTACTTTTAAAGCTGGCTGGCGCCAATGTCCAAGGTTGACACAAAACCCATGTTCTTCTACTTCTTCACAGCCGCGTCCAATTATTTTCCATCAGAAAGAATGCCACTGAATATCATTGAAATCCCCCTCGAGCTAATATTTATGATATTCAGACGTCTCAATCGTCAGAAAAAAGCTGGCTTCGTTCGGTCCTGTCGGCACTTCTACCGCCTACTCAATTCTGAGCTCTATCGTGTCCATGCAGCAGATGCCCACTCCATCGCCTGGGCTATTCACAAGAACAGGATTGGTTTATTTCGCCGTTTCGCCGATCTTGGAGCCGCACCAGAATGTTTCGCGGACGGAAAATTCACAGCATTTGAGCTTGCAATCAAACTGGGTCGCGAGGCGATGGTCTCTGAGATGGCAACGGACAATGTCCTCCTCCACCACCTTGATCGTCACCCTTCACCCTTCTATCTGGCAGTGATTCACAATCACTGTCCCTTGTTACGACTCTTGGCTAAACCAGAATGGCTGAACCAAGTCCTTTGGGGTGATTCTCCCTTGACATTCGCCATCTATCGACGCAAGTTCTCTGTTGCAAATGCGTTGATCGCATTACCAGGAGTCGACACCAATTTTTCCAACCGCAAAAACCAGACTCCCCTCGGGCTTGCTGTAAGGGAAGGAAACAAAAAGACCGTCCAACGGTTGCTGGAAATGGGTGCTGATGTTAACTTGCCTGCGCGTGAAGGCACACCTCTTACCATTGCAATCTCCGGCCGGCATCCAGTTTTGGCCATGATGCTTTTGAAGGACCCAAAGATTCGGCTTCAAGGTGTGGATTCAGAAGGAAAATCCGCATTGCAACTCGCGGTAACTCAAGGATACAATCACATTGTCCGAAGGCTACTCCGATCTGAAGTCGATGTCAACTATCAAGGCCAGGATCACCAGTCGGCGCTGGAGCTTGCTGTTCTGCACAAAAACCTATCAGCTCTGATCCAACTTCTTCGCACCCTGCCATCAACGTCAATATCCGAGGGCGAACGCTCCAGACCCCACTGCACACTGCCGCGCGCACAGGATTCCATGAAGGACTCTGCGAACTTCTTGAGCGGTCCGATATTGATGTCAATCTCCCCGATGAGAATCTTTGTACGCCACTGTCAGAAGCTGCTCGATCCGGATCGGTACAATCCGTCATACGTCTTTTGCATTTCCCGGGGATTGACCTCCACTGGTCGAACCGATCGCAGCAAACGGCACTCATGATGGCCATAAAAGCCAGGAGAGAAGACATTGCAAAACTTCTCATTGGTCATCCCGGGATCCCCCTTCATGTTCCAGACATACATTGGGAAACGCCAATATCCATGGCGGTAGCTTCAGGCATGACAGGCGTTGCATTTTCGCTGCTGAGCATTCATGCTGATGAGAATGGGCCTGTCGACAGCTGCATGCTGATCAACTCAAGCCATACGGTTGGGACATTGGCCGCGACCATGGGACACATTGCAATTTTGTGCGGCTTGGCCAACTTTCCAAATTTCGACTGGAACGCCACCAACGCAGATGGAAGTACTGCCCTTATCTGTGCAGCCACTCATGGCCATGATGCTGTGGTCGACTTCCTTCTTCAACAGTCAGCTGATACCAAGATACAGAACTACTCAGGTATCATCGCATTGACAGCGGCAGCAATTCGGTGTATGGCTTCAACGATTTCGAAACTCCTTGTTGCAGCAGATGAACATGGCTGGCTAGAGAGTTCTCATCTACTTCGAGCTTTATACGTCGCATCTTGGTATGGAAACTTGGGTGCGGTTCGATTTCTGCTGCATTGTGGCATAGACGTCAATTCAGAAATCCATCCAGGAGAGTCAGCGCTGGCGTTGGCAGCCCAGAATAAGCATGATCAGCTCGTTTCAATGCTACTTCAGATGGGAACTGATCCAAATCGACGAGACGCCACCGGGAGGACTCCAGTATTTCGAGCTATTGGAGGACGTCATTGGAACAGACAAGCGTCACTCAACACACTCAGGGCTCTTTTGAGTTCTGACAAGCTTCTCATCGACGTTCAAGATGTTAATAAGGATACCCCACTCCACGAGGCCGTTAAGTGGAATTGGTGGGCCATTAGCGCCATAGTGGCTGCAAGGCCCCATGTGCAACTTTTGCCCAACAAGGACGGGGCCACACCCGTTGATACCGCTTCGCCCTCATCGAGGGAGGCGCTCGAAATAGCTCTCAGTCATAGAACCAGAGATGTGTCAAAGATTTGACGGTAAAATAATCAAGTACGCCCGATGTAGAACACCTGATTTGTACACTTTTCAGAATCGTCGCTGTATTTCGTTAGTTTTACCCCGCGTTCATTCTTTCGATGGTATCCATGGGAGTTTGTAGCTCCCAGAGCAACTCCAAGCGTCCAGCAGACATTTGACATAGCCAGCAATCCGCAATGTGGCATCACTGAGAGACCATGGGTCTGATCTAGAAACCAATCGGCGTAGAGCTTTTTGCACCTCTAAGCTCCATGGAAGAGCCTACCTCTTAGACCTCAGTTTCCATCTCGTACTGAGACGCTAGCATCGATCGCGTTAAATCTTCTCCAGTGGGAGATTTAACGCAGTGGGCTCTAGCGTACGCAGGATCACATGTCAACTCTCGTTGCTAGTGTCCTTGACCTGCTATGAGCGGGAATCCAGCTCCCGCTCCCCTGTCGTACTAGCGAAGTCGTGAGCATGCAACTGCCATACTGATGTGGATGATTTGGCATCTATGTTTGCGATTTTTTCACGGAACTCTCTGCAGATGTGCCTCGGCGCATTCTCAGTCGTTGCTGAAAAGTCTATGTACACTCGTGCAGCGCAAGGGTATATATATATACGTTGGCCCACATCAATCATCCCACCCCGCCAGCCGCAGGGATGCGGGTCTCTGGGGTCGTCAGCTGATTTGGTGGCAGTTGCGGACATGGACCAAAGCGGAAGAGCCCATATTGTTGGCCGGGGCAGGCAGCATAGGAATAAGATGTAGAGTACCAGCAAAGCCAACATGTTCAGAACATGCCTGCGACATGCGGAATTTACACTCGTTCAGAGAGTGAAATGGGCAAGAGTAGCAGAGCATGTGCCAATCTGGCTGCCGAACTCTCTCATCGCGAATAGCTCGACATCAGTCGGGAGTCACGCCAAGAGCTGAACAGCTCGAGGCAAATCTCTAAGGAGAACGTTTCAATTCTGCAACCACATTTCCATAACTGCAGCCGTGTTATTCAGTTTCTAAAGAAGTGAGTGCAACACCCCATGAGGCATTTCGACCATTAGGTTTCACAACAAACACTCTGTAAACATATCTCTATGGTCCTCCATGGGAAGACAGCAGACATAGATATGCGCACTATTTAACGACATTACTTTCTTTGCTTTCCTGAATTCGTACTACTCTTCCAAAGAGTTTCTCACAGAATATATCTTGAGTGGGTTTGCAATCCCACCAGCGTGTGATGAGGAGCCATCAATGAGCCCATAAAATTCGCATTTGGCGACGAAATCCGGATGAATCGCGGTGGCCAGTGCTACCATGTATTGGTCCAGTGAATTGCTGAGCTCTTGGAACTGTACGACTGTCTCTTGACCTACCCTCATGGTGTAACTAGCGACACCCTGGAATGCGATTGCTTGAACATGTTTTCCCCATTTTGACCTAGCGAATTCGTCACATTGCTCTCTCGTTGCGGACGTTATGAAGTCGGAAAAAAACATGGAGATTGCGCTGTTGGGCTCATAGCTTCGATGAGGCATGCCGCGGGTATCGCGGGGTCGGGATAACAAGTCCCAGCACGGACTTTGGCAGCTGGGAGTAATGTCAATATAAGAATTTCTATGTCCAGCGTCCCCTTCAGTGTGCTTTTCCTTGCTCTTCCCCTGCAGGATTTTGTGCTCGAGTTTGCAAAGGAAGCACAATAAAACACGGTGCACTGCCAATCCAGTTAGAAATCGTATATAGCGAGCGAATAGATGCAATTGATGACAAAACGTAGCATCTCACTTCCATTTTCGTAGGCACGTAAGGCCGGGTGTCGACGCAGACGAGCACAATAAGGACGACTACATGAATCTTCTACCGTCTCGACAGTCGCCCCCACAACATGTACGTTCTTGTCTCTTATTTGGCTTGTAGGCCTCCTGATATTTTCTTACCGCTTTGGCTTCCCAGGATACAGGCCCGCTTGGCGGATGTAAGGATGTGGCTCCTCATCACGCCGCATCTGGACACCCCTGGATACACAAAACACCCCAAAGTAGCCGATGGTTGGTCCAATAAGTCTTGGCGCGTTTCGCCCGACTGGCGATTTGATGATCTAGTACATATCAGGCTAAATTCTCTTGACCGGACGATTTAACTCTTTTGGGACCTAGCGTACTATGGATCAATCCTTAAAAGAACACGTAAGTCTCACGCAGGCATCCGCTCCATTGCTAGCTCTATCCCTCGGTATCGACATTGAGACGGAAAATGTCCTGTATTTGTGAGAAATTGCGACAGCATAGATATGACGACATTACGCCGGACGATGTAATCTGTTCTTCCTTAACCTTCAATATCATCGCTGACGCGCTCGAATAGATCCACCTCTTGACTACCGCGCGATATCACGCCCCTCACCTATTTGGCAACGGCGATATCAACAGTCGAAAACGATTGAGCTCCAGCCCGCTAGCTTCGACATCAACTGGGTCATCAGGCAGTTCCAAGGCACTCGAAGCTACGTTCGATGGCTCAGCGGCAAATGTCAAGTCTTTGAGCCTCCCCTGGCACTCTCCGGTACACGTGGATGCCACGATCCGCGCGTACTTGACAGTGGAGCAACTCGATAGAACAAGTGAAACAGCGCAAATACTTAAGCGAATTTTTTGTTGCGCCTTGGCGGAGCTGCATCCAACAAACCAAAGTACCGATTTGATTTTCGAAAAGTTTAAATCTGCTTTCAACGACATCAAAGCGGCCAAACGAAAGATGTACAAAATGCTATTCAATGGCAGGCGGTGGACGAGAATTGCACAGTACCTTGACATTATTGCTCAAAGCGAAAGAGAGAGGATTCCCTGCCTTGGTGTACTGTGTGTTCTTACTAAGGGATCACTGTTAGTCCAACCACGCCATTTTCAGCTGACGCCACTGACAGCGCTGCAGATGGGAAAATGCCTCTATGCAAACGGTGCAGGAAGCCGTCTGGAATTTGCATTCCCACGGGGGTCTTGGTTTCGCGAGTCGAGCAAGAGCGCATACACATCTGGTAGAGGAGGTCTTGGAGAGTTTCCGCAGTAGGTTGACTACTCCGTTCCTAAATGGGCCAACTTATAATAACACTTCTCCAATCAGGCATCAACCAAGTCGGGTCGAATCAAGCGACTCCCATGCTGCCCAGCCTGCCTCCTAGAGCCAGGCCGGAGGTCTCATCAGCGACAGTCAAAGCCGTCAATCATCGAGTTGACGGGATGCCTTCGACGGCTCGCACCGGGTCAGATTTGCTGGCAATACTTCTTTCTTTTCTTGGCGAAGCGAAAATTTCCACGGAGCTATTGTGCAACGGGGCAAGACCACGCAAGCGATGGTCATCAGAAGGTGGAATGGTCGACTCGCAGCCTCCTCGACTCCTACCCGAGTTGGAATCGCTGTTGAGCCAGCCCGGACTTGTGGACGATGCTTTGAGCGGTCTCCACGCGTCCAGTACTATATCTCGGCTTCCAGACTCCACGTTTGTACTGGATCCTGCCAAGAGAGTCGAGATATTACAAGGTATCGGCGAAGAGGATACAGTGTGGCGGTGGCAGGCTCTAGCAATCACCTACCGAGCGATCTCGTGGAAGTACCTGGAGCAAAGGTGAGTTTCTTGGCATGAATCAGCTCGGCATGACATTGACACGAATAGGAACCCCGATCTAGAGGCTCAGATCAAGCCACATCTACAGCATACGTTCGAAGCTTTCCTCCGCCACGACTCCAAAGCTCTGGATGCTCTACCTCTTGATATTCGGGGGACTTGGCACTCAGCCTCTTAGAAGCTAGCCGATTTCCCAACCACAGGTGGAAAGATCAAGCCATCTCCTATGCAGGACAAGTTATCGCGGGGACTTCGAGCCAACTGCTTCGTCTCCACTATGCGCAACGACAGATACTTTTAGGTCGCCTTGTCGGTATATCATCGAAAATTCCCCAAGAGTCTCCAGATCATGATCTCAGACATCCGAAAAACAATCAAGAGAATGCTGCTTGCGGCCTATTCATCTATCAGAAAGCATTAGATCTGTTTCAGAACGAGAATCTGAGTGCTTCGATCCAGGTCCTTTCTTCGTGGCGGTCGGGAAGGTCGTCTGCGGAGAATGTGGTTCTTCACAGGGCCAACATACTTCGTGGGAAAATACTTCGATACCAAGGTAATTATCAGCAGGCCTTGATTAGCTTGAACGAGAGCAAGTGCATTCAAGACCGGTGTGGCTACTTCTTCTTCGACGAGGACAATGTGGATCTTTCTTGCGAGATCGCAGATGCTTTGAGAGAGCTCGGTGATGCTGTGGAAGGTGAAAAGCTCCTGCGTCAACAACTGATGACTGGTACTGGACCGCCCAAAAGCCCAATCAAGATATCATTGGCAGAATGTCTATTCGCCCAAGGTCGGTTTGAAGATGCACATTCTATTTGCCGCAGCCTGGAAAATGTATCACCGATGGCAAAGATGTCACGCCTACGACTGAATATTACTATGGGCAAGCTGGAGCAGATACGACAGAATTGGGACGAGGCCCTTGAGTGGTGGACCAAAGCATTGGGAATTCTGAATCAATTCCCTCCAACAAGCGGCCATGCTACTCGAGTTATTCACATCTCTATTCGAGCTATTCTGCGAGAAAGGGGCGACTCCGAATTGGCAGCACAATCGCTTACACAAATATCAGAGCTCCAGCGGGTCTCGGCACATGCGGAGGCTATATTTTGGATTCCAGGGCTGGATGCGTGGCACCGGCAGATCAAGTCTTCTCAAGGATTCGAGTAAATACTTTGGATTTAGCATGTGCGTCGTCAGGTGTGTTTTGCTGCTTCTGAACCAATCAAACTGTCCCATGATTAGCCTCTGTTTGTTTTACGACACTTCTTTCATGACTGCTGAAGCCTTCAAGCGCCACTTTGAGGCAGCACATCGGATGGAAAAGCCCCTTTTATTGCACTCTTCCCTTATCCTGTTTGTCGAGGCCGCCCCGAAGTTGCCCCCTTCATGCTGAGTTAATTGTTGGCGAAATCACTTACGAGGTACTCATGAGCTAGACTAGAACTGACCCGATAGCGGCTTTGCAGACCTTTTTGAGCCATGAAACCTTCGTCATTAATGAGTTACAAAGTGTACAAGAAAATTGCTGAATAATCATACCGATGTTCGCGAGAGTTCAACTAGCATATACGGTCGCAAGTCCGTCCAGTCTGCGTGATAAGAACAGCAGGCTTCACTTCACAGCAACATAGCTTCAGGAGCAACGTATGAATAGGCTTGCATCATAGCATCAGCTATCCTCTTACAAGCTCAGGAGAACAGACCGTCACAGTGCAAATCTGACAATGTTTCTCGCGAATATCTAAACCTGATTCCAGTTTCCAGTCCTGAAGCCGGCCAGAAGCGCGCGGCTAATATGCTGCGAGAAGTTGCGCTAACACCAGACCCAGTTCGATGGCGATTGGCTGGCACTCGTGGTGGAGCCACACCTACCAAGTATCTTAATTTAGGCCAGACCTGCCCAGTAGGCATTTAAGCACTCCACCCCAACACGGTTTCCAACGACCAGAGTACACCAGCACCTTTGCGCATCGACACTTCTTGATCAAACATCTGCGTTATTTCACTGCTGAATCCAATATGGGCCGAGAACGAGATTCGAAAACTCGCCGCTATGGCCTGGCTAAGAAAGCCAACACATACCACAAGAAATTCAGTGCCAAGACTGCGGTGATTTTCTTCGACCAAGGACAACGGTACTCATACTCTTCACATCCCGAGTTTCTCGCTGAATTCCAGAGCTCAAAGGGAGTCCCAAACGACAATTCCATGTGTCCTGATGACTTTGAAACCATATCCGAAAGAAGATCGCCACAGAAATCTCTTTTCACGCGATCAAGTTCGCACTCTTCCTCGTCAGACGGCGAAGACTCGTCAAACAGTGACAGGCCTCGCGAAGGAGGATTGAATGCAGCTGCTTCATATACACCCAAGCCCTGTGCTCCATTCCAGCTCATGGATGAGTCTTCTTTGTTCGGATCCCCGATGTCAACTCAGTCCGGGAATAAAGCTCTTTCCGACACTTCCATGACACCAATACCTCCCACACCTTCAAAGCCCTTCTCGCCTATTCAATCATTTGATGAGGACTTTTTTCTGGCAGAATCTCTCGCTGCCGGGGAGTCTCATTCATCTACTTTGCCTACGGAGCTCGGCGCGATATTCGCCATGAAACAGAGGGTGCCCTCGCCTACTTTGAGGGCTTTGGGAGATCCCACTGTGGCAGGACTTGTGGAGGAACTCGGCAATTTTGAAGATTCTTGTCTTCCCAGCATTGAAGATCATACTCACCGAAGTGTGGCGCTACCGGCGTACCATAGAATCCGTTCTGGGAAAAATCAACTTGGAAGATGTTTTCGCGTGGACAAGAGGCGAGAAGCTGACCGGAAAACGGTTGGAACCCGCAGACTTGTAGGCTCAAAGATACGGCTGAGTGATGAGGAGCGATTGATCAAGATGGATTACTTCATGTAACAACGCAGTCAGACGGGCAATCCCATGCAGAGAGGCAACGGAACGAGAATTCAAATCATCGCAATTGACTGGGCCATTTTGGAGTATTTAGCATCCCAAGAGCTTTCGCAGCAGGTCATTCGGGCGTACTTCAGTTTGTTTGCAAATTTGGAAAATTGCATGGCGTATGCTCGTATCGACTAGCCTCGGCTGGCCGCCTGCGACTCGGACGATCGCTGACGTGCTGAAGTCAAGGGCAACACCGAAACACACAGAACGGCGGCACCTGGCGTCCTGAGAAAAGTAAAGATGGCCTTGAATGACCTGTTTTTCTATGAAAAAGATGTAAGGCACTGCGTCGCCTGCTTCCATGCCATAGCCTATTTCAGGGCTTGTGTTGTACGCCGGCTGATAAGACTCGCCGCTACCTTGCGCAAGTGGTGGGCAGGCTAGTGGCTGAGTACCTGGCTAATCCTTAACCCTAGACAGCGTGAGGTATGCATATTCAATGTTGGCAAGTCTGTGTTGGTAGTCAACGAATCCGGCTTACGACAGCGTGACATGACATTTGCGCTGGCCAGATTCGATCCTGTTGGTGCTAGCCGCAGGGGTCATGGAATGTGTCGACCAACGATCGCACGTCCGCCAATGACAAAAAACAGATATCCCACCCGTCATTACTTAGCGCCAACGTCACCCGCCATCCTGATCGTTTGCTCCGGATGTACTCACATTTCTACACCCCGGAAAATATGATTGATCCCTAGCGTCAACGACCACATTCCCCGGAAAAGATGATGCAAATTTCTAAAATCGATGTTGATGCTAATAAGGTTCTAAATGCCTATAGCGTATATGAGCTAGGTAGCTAATAGCTGATTGCACTTTGTGCCGGAACCTGCTCTGCGAGGCTCCGCACTGCCAAGATGTGACGGTATGCATCCACCCGCATGATGGAACCATACAATCAGCAAGGTGGCTGCGGAAAACCTAGGTTGGCGACGCCACTTAGGCGCCATCGCCCCCTTTACCTGACTCGGTCCGCAAATTAATCCGTTTGCAACATGACCTGCAAACATCGGATCAGGCGTTGGCAGGGGCTGTGCGCCTGACTGTGTGCGCCTCCAACGCCAGCAAACGCAAAGGCAAATATCTGTTGCGACGGCACTGATGTCGCTAACGACCCGTCTGATCTGATGCCCCATGCGTTGGCTTCCACAATATCCTTGCTTGCCTAAATTCGGCCTGGTGCGTACGGCAACCAGGTCAAGGGTTGTTCTCAAAGCGCCACGCAACCGGCGGTGTCGAGATGATTTACTTATTAAAACCTTGAATCATGCCCCCAGTGGACAGCCAAAGTGACTATTTCGCGATATAGCCTCGATTCATCACTATTCATGCCATTCCAACACAAGATGGTCAATCTCAAACGGCCTCTTCGACCGAAAGCTCTAGGAGGCCTCGTTGTCGTTCCAGAAAATCGGGCTGCGCCTCCCAAACGTACATCGATAATACAGGCCTGCCACGCATGTAGGTCGTCAAAGGCAAAGGTTCGTGACATTTCCCTTCCCCGTTCGTTTCTGACACTTGATAGTGCAGTGGACAACGTCCAAAATGTGCTAGATGTAAAGCCAAGAACCTCGGCTGCGGTTACAGAGGGAAAGATGGCCAGTCAATCCAAGAAGCTATGAGATGCCGCTTGCGCGACCTGGAGACGCGTCTTGCCAGTAGAGAGATGACACCGTTACAGCAAGTTGAAATGTGCCCCACATCTGCACCAAATGACGCAAATGCCATATCTAAGTCCAGGTCAATTTCGCATATTTCCACTTTCGACTTTCCAGATCGGGATTGCACAGAAAAAGCCGTTTCTGCGTTTTATCAGAGTTTCCCCTATAGCTATCAACATCTCCCCGCGAAAGAGGCTCAAAAGCACATACAAGACATTTATTGCGGGCCTGAAACACAAGCGGACGTCAGTGGCGCGCATGCTTCTTATATCGCGGCCATTGCGGCTGTTGGGGCAAGCATGCTGGAAATGGACCATGGAGGCTCTTTAGCCAGGACATTCTATTCCATCGCGTCTCGCAACTTCCAGTCTCTGCTTGAGCATCATCCGACATCTGCACTCGCGACATGCATCCTCTTAAGCCACTTCAACAATCCACAAAAGCCTTGTGTGGTTCTTATGTGATCAGGTAAGTTACTAGTCGCAACTCGCTGTAAATTTAGCCTAACAAAGACAGATATCGGCAAAGGAATCGCCGAGCGACTGCTGGGAAACAGCTTTGTTACATCTCCACCGGGAGGCTGACTCACCAGTCCTCGTGCTGAAAAAGCCGTTCATGTTGGCTTGATGCATCTGATTTACTCGACATCATTATGAGCCGCCTCATCTTCGTGAGCTCTTCTGGGTCAAAACGGCTGCTTCTGATAGGCTCATGATTGACAGGCAAACTACCTGAAGAAACTTCATGGCTACGCCGGCATTGAGACGTGACTATTTGGTGCACCTGTTTCTATGTTCGTTTGGGGTCATTTTACTGTTATTCAATCTCTTCGCTGCGTTGTTCTCCCAACGACAACATTATAAGGAGCGGGTAATCTCACATTTGGAGGACAGGAGATTGCAGCTTGAAAGATGATTTTTTCAAATATAAATAGGTACTTTTTTTGCACTCGTGATTACACAACCGCAGAATATCCTCCTTATCGCTAACCAAGAATTTGATAAGACAAAGGACTGAAGAAAGCCAAGCCAAACTTTCGTGGTAACCTGCCCTCGTGCATGCAAATCCATACTTCCACTCGTCATGTAACGAGGGCTGGGGGTTTGCTTCATCTCTGCATCCAGCCAAGTTCGAGTTCAAACTCAATCGTGGCTCGGGAAATGAAGGGGAAAACACCAACGCACAATTGCTCACTTCTCCCCTCTATGTAGTTGTCGATGTAATTCTGTACAGTAAAGTTTATCACAATTGATCACCAAATCTAATTACAGTTTGGGTTTCGGAGTCGGCTTCAAGGACGCGATCATCACCCCAAGCGGGTGGGCCAGCAATAGACCCATTGGTAATGAGAGATTAGCTGAAGCAGAAGAAACTCGGCGTGCCAGTTTTCTGTATTGAGGCCAGACCTGTTGCGTCTTATTCAGATCTGCTCTGCGGACTGAGTATTCAGCTAGAAATATGTTTCAATAGCCCTTTTGGAATCCTCCACTCAGTCAGGTGTCTGCATTCCGTACCTAGGCCCAAGGAATTGGTGCCAAGACTATCGTGATCATCTTATACCAGGACCGACGGGACATCTCTCATCAACAACCAGAATTTCTCGTTCAATTGCAGTCACCACGGGAATTTGTTTGAAGCGATTCGCTTCTAGAGTTTCTACGAGATGTTTAATGCTCCTTGAGTTGTGGTTGTAGAAAGTCCGACTAAGGGGGCATCATTGCAGCTTCCTTAGATCTTATCACCGTTTCCCCTACGTGCTTCACGAACCACTTTTGGTCCATTCCCTGAAACCGGTTGAGTGTACCGAGTACGACTTTCTCTCACACTCTAACTGAATGATACACGTTCACAATCTTATATGAAACACATGCTCCGGGGGTACTTTTCGAAATAGAACGATTCGACCCTAAATTCACGATGCATGCATGATGTACAATACAAAAGGAAATAAGTATATATCACAATTCTCGTGACACATTGACCGTCGTGTCCTGTCATTCAGGTCTAGCTGTTAAGACATCCAATCATGCTTGGTAGTATATTCCACTTTATTGACAATATTACGACGACGGCTCGCCGTAGAGCTTTAAAAATATTTCAACTTGTTATCAAAGATCTTCAAGGATCGCACCCTGGACTGTGAGCTACAAGAAGCCACAGTACTTCAATGGAAGACATGATGAAGTTGGGCAAGAACAAAACGCATTGAAGGAGATACAAGAGGAATCGTGCCAATGTTTGATAAGTCATTTTCGCCACGTTCAGAACAAAGTCCAGCCGTTCTGCGAATTTCAGCTCCGTCCAGGGCAAAAGCGACCCCTCTACCGCCTCAGTGGAAATGGTCGACTCGCTCGTCCTTGGCAAGCTATGGGTGACGCGCGCGTCTTCAGAGAGTAGACGCGACGTGTTCTTAGTACTCGGACAGCCAACCAAGATCTTTCGGGTCTCATCTTCCAGAAGAGACCCGACGTGAGCGGTGTTTTGCGCATCTTTACACGCCATGTCATCGATGAGCTCTTTCTGCTTCTCATCCAGGATTTTACGTTGACGAAGAATTGCGACAAGCCCATTAACCACCTCCCTTTCAAGCGCGACCTTCTTGACTTCCATGTCCTTCAATTGCGTCTTCAGCTCTCGAGTGATATCACGGATTTTAGAAGCCCTGGTTGTGTCTCCAAGTGCGGATGCGAGGTCAAATCCATGCTGGCAGAGATCTTGGACCCTCGACATTGGTAGTCTTAGTCGGTGAACCGCTGTGTGTCTAATTGGGATTGCCGCCGAAAAGATGTCGTGAATTCGGGTAGGATCGACAGAGAAAAGTTCTGGCTGAAAATGACGTTTCTCGCGAGAGAAGAAATCCAACCATGTGGTCAGCTCCGCAGGGGCAGGACACTCCCATTTCTTTTCTCGAAGCAGAGGGGCCGCCCATTTGAGAGTAAACTTGAAGCAAGCTTCTTCCAATATTCTCTGTATCTCACAAAGAATCAAATGTTGTGTCGAGTGCGGCAAGTATATGGGATGGAGCAAAGGGAGGTCAAAGAGGACTCTTGGATCGTCTAGACACTTTGTCAGATAATTCGGGGCCGAATAATTCATAAATAGATATCCCGCCGCAGAAGAACTCGCCTATTATCACTGGTGCACAAGGAGGATTTCTCTCGGTGTTGGAAGCATCCGATTTCTCGCAATGAATTTGTTGTTCGTTCGAGTCATCAATTAGTCCTGATTGTGTGTTTGAAGAATGCTTGATCTGCTCGTCGAGGGAGAGAGCTGGAATGATTTTTGTTGTCGATCTGACTTCTGCGAGTTTCGTTTTGCTGGTCGAATCCCGAGGGACTTTGGGAGCAAATAGCTCTGGAAACATGCATCTTGCCAAATCCTCTGATTCGAAAACTCTTCTCCAAGTAGCTCTTGGCTGGTCTCAACAACATTTTTCATTCCCATGGCTTCGGTCAACTGGCTGATATATTTTGAGTGGATCTGAAGTTCACGAAGGACACCTTTTCTCTTCCGTAGCTGTGCTTTCGGGCCGGAAAATATTTCTCGGCAACCGACATAAGTCTGGCTTTTCTGGGGTGGCTGAACGTCATCGTTGGACTTGTATATGTCAGTGGAGTAGTAGGGGAGGACACTGAGGTGGTAAACAATGACGAATGTCATACAAACATGGAATCCAACGATGTTGAGCTGTAGAAGTATACTCTGAAACGATTCAAGTGACATTTAGTAGGTCATCTTATTTTGGGCACTGTGTTTCCACTCGAGAGGGATTCTCGGGTCGGTCTCTCATGTTCATAATTCGAATTTACGATGGGATAAATAGAATTTGATTGAAGCGTTCGAGCCCAATGCGTTGGGCATCAATAGAGCGGTGAACAACAATAGTAGAAATGGGAGAAATTTACACGAAAATTGTTGCGATATCCCCGCGCCAGGGAGTGTATTAGGATAGCAAACAACACTACCAAAAAGCCCTATTCACCGGTTTTAAGTGATTGGCTTGAAGGAGGTCAGTCTAGGCGCCGGACATGAATGTCCGTGCCGCACTTGCATATGCATCAACACCAACAATATTTTTGTGGAAGTCAGAGATTGGCCAATAAAAGTTTTCATTCAATCATCTATTTTAAGTTGTAATTGGCATGTTCGTCGAGCCGTGATCTATGATACCCGTGTGATTTGTTGATGCAAAGGCAACTAGTATTCCTCGTGATCTGCATTTTGAGCTTCTAGAGTAATGATGAGACATCTTACTGGCAAAAGGCCTGATTGTCCCCTCGT
The DNA here is from genome assembly GCA_006538405.1 of Hansfordia pulvinata. Classification (NCBI taxonomy): domain Eukaryota; kingdom Fungi; phylum Ascomycota; class Sordariomycetes; order Xylariales; genus Hansfordia; species Hansfordia pulvinata. The sequence continues at coordinate 104,011 of BJKQ01000024.1, forward strand.
CAACCATCCATAAACTATAATTATCTATACATAGATATATGTATAGGTGCAAAAGCCTTTTGGGGTCCGTGGCCGTGGTACGAAATGATGGGAAGCCATTGTCATTACGTATCATTCGAGTATTCATTCTCTTATTTGCGGTAATCTAGTGGGCTTAAATCCTATTCCCGGATCTTAAAAAAGCATAGAATACCTCGACGTTTAGCCTTGATGTTTAGTGTCGGTTGATGTAAATTGGTCATTTATCACGACATATGTGCGATGTCTTCAAAAGACTTACTGCAGACTTGAGATTCGAAGCGAAATGGCCCATTCATACCGTTAAGTAACCAATATGCCTAGGGTACTTTGTTTCTAAATTATTTCAAGCAAAAGTCTGGAAACTCATCGTGTCAGTCTTTTTTTTTCATTCAACCTCGCAGCACATTTCCTTCGTCGAGATGTGACAAAATCCTGATCACCAGTCACCAGATTTACCTACCTGTCAAAGCTTGCAACGACTAATTTGCAGTATCAATCCTCTGGAAAGTAATATATGACATCAAGGACTGAATTGAGAGAAGTCTCCCCCAAAACATGTGTTAAATGATTATATACATATTTATCAATTCAATTGTGTCTGAGACGCCGCTTTCTCGGTGTAATAGAAGCCAACTCGAAGGGGAAATCATGCGACAATGACTGTAAACAGTATAAGCAGTGGTGTTCTACTGGAAATTACTGTTCCAGTGTCTCGCAGGGGTGGGTTTTGGCAAGCTGCCAGGGTTTTTTCATTGCTAATGAGCCTGAGTGTGGCTCACAATGCAGAGGATTCTGTCATCTCCGACCCTTCTGAGAATGGTCTATACTCAACTTCCGCAAAGTGCAAGTCTGGCTTGGAGATCGCTTCTTCTCGTATCTTTCCCGCAAAAGCAGCATCCCCGCAAGCTGTAAATGTGTCAGCGAGAAAAAACGGACAAGAATGGGGTATGACTTGGATTGCACGTACTGACGACGATACTCCTCCCTGGCGAAGTCACTCCAGCGCTGATTTCCCTATAGATGCCCGAGTGATGAATTTCAGAGCCCCTTGTAGGATAAAGGGGCCGCCAGTATGCATTAGGCCTGAAGGGAGGACCGCGCCGCTGAGGAGATGGATAAATGCACCAAAAACAGAGAAGTTTCTAGATGGGTTAACAATGACTTCAATCCAGGCGGCAGGTTGTGTACGAACATTGGCCGGATCGAGACTTTGTAAACTTCGCAGCTCATTCCGAAGCCACTTCTCTTGCGAGTTCCGTTCTAGTTCCCAGAATAGGTCGACCTTGCGCGTTTTGTCCCGGTAAAGATGGCGAGATGACGGTAAACCATGCTTATTTCCTTGATTTCGAAGTTCAGTATCATGAAGCCGCCGTCGGGCGAGGTCTAGTGCATATGGTAGAACACCTGATATCCCAATGCCTTTTGCAGCAAGAATGACGTTTTCAAAGCTGTGAAGCATCAGATTGTGACCGTAGGGTCCGTCAAGAATTGCGCTTCGAAGACCGTCCGGCTTGCTCGCGAGGACATTCACTGCACCTTGCCTCTTCATAAGGAATACCAGACTTGAACGGGGGGTTGTGACGCTCGTCGGATCCCACCAAGCGACACTCATCGGTAAGCCTCGAAATCGATGTGGGAAAGGACCATGGTGGAAATAAACATAGAAATAACAGCCTGGATATATGTTCAAGCCGCGTTCAAGCTTCAAACGGGCGCGGATAAGGTCATCGCTACTTTTTGCGTCAACCCTGGCACAGCCAAAGTATAGGCAGCGGACGAGGCGAAAGAGGGTAGTTGCTGCCCAGAACCCACAAGCACAACTCGCAAGCGCCTTGGGCAGGAGGCTTTGAAGTATGTAAACATGCCACATGATACAGGCAAGGCCAGTCAAACAAAATATATAGTGAGTCCTCCGGAACATGTCATGATGCATGCGGCGAAAAATGCATAATGATCCTATCCCGATGACCAAGAACAAAGAGGCGGCCTTGGAGCCTTGTCAGCACCCGTATAAGCCAATCAACTGGTGATAGACTCACACAACACCCGGAAGTGATCAAAAGGTGACTAGGTTGTGGAGGTAGGAGAGATATACAAGCGTGGATGGAAGCCTCGATGATGGCTACTCTTCCAAACCAATGATGTGCATAATGGTAAAGTGGTAATGGGATCCCAATGAAATTCATCAATGGATTCGTCCTCCCTCCAAAACACAAAGGGACGATATTAACAAGAGAAGCTAGAGCAGTCCGTCGTGAAAGATCAGACCGACCTCGAATCGAGTAGCCAATAACGACCCCATTAACGGCTAGGTAAATGACGAGATAGATTGCTTCAAGACGACTGACACTGCCTGTATATCGGTTGCGTGTAACAAGAAGAGGGTACTGGATGTGTTTTTTGTAGCTGTGACCGAATACGGCGCCCAAACAAAGAGCAATTGGCCCAAGTGTGAACAAGAAGATTACAAATGCCAAACTTAATCCGTATATGAGAAAAAGTTCCATCATGGCAAATACCGGATGAGAGAAAAGGCTCTGAGGCAATGTCAAATTCGCTGACTTTCATGGAATCGCTGACTTTCATGGAATATCGGCTCGATTTTATGACCTGGAGCACTCAGATTCACACTATGGGGTTCACGACGTGTTAAATGAGGCTGACCAAAATAATCATGAAGTCGTGAATACCGTTTTCTGTTTCGGTTTCTGTTGGTCGTTGTTACGCGCTAGTGACGAACAGGATTCCCGGATTTGGATGTAGTGGTCTGACCATGGTCATGAATCCTTCTGCGATGAGTGATCCTTTTCCTATTTCGGAGTGAATTTTACTGGTGAGTGGGCCTCATGGGAGATTGTGTATCGTTTCAATGAAAAGCGATCCCTAGACCAAACCACCAAAATAGGAGAAGCATTACCCTTCACCATCGCTTCTGGGCCAATTCAGAATGGGCAATGATCGAGGGACTCTTGATGGTGACAGTTTCGCTGGGAAAGATGAATGACCAGCTGAATCACATTGAATCCAGATCCAATTCAATGGTACGAGCAACTGCATGAGGGATTGGTGGATGGGATTCCAACACCTTACTTCCCTTCTTTCATCAAAGCAGAGCGCATGGCGTCGGACTCTTGGTAGTGTTCTGTATCAGACCTATATCGCAATGTGATGCCGACCAAAAGAATTTCCACTGTGTGGCGCCTTCAGTTATAGAATCCAAACTTTGTACCTATTTGAACAACCTAGTAGTGTATCGAGACTAGGTGAAAGCCCAACGTAATGTCTGGATATCAGTGCCATGATGCTGGGCTTTGGCCTACCAGTAAAAATATCTGAAATTTGTCAATACACTTTTTGTGCGCATGAGATCACATAATACATTGGCAGCGCAATTTATGAAATAGGACATTGATTGAGGATTCTGGAGAGCTAATGACTTGGTTAGGCATGATCCTGGCTGGACAAAACGTCACGAGAGCTTTGATGCTGTAATTTCAGCTGTAATATCGATAATGGGTGGCTTCATATTTTTGAATCGTCAACTGGGCGGCCCTTCTCCTCCCTCCTCTGAATAGCTCTAAACTTTACTTATGGTGATGAGCTCAGTAGTCGTCCCTCCCTGGGTAGTGCATTTGGCACTCTGGCCCAATGTCCGCATTGGGGGCCGTCTACGTGTCCATGATGAGTCTCAGCAGAGGTCTTTCTAGGTGTAATAAAAGCCTAACTGGACACTCAGCTACACATGAGGGCGCTCGCTTTTGCCGACCGATGCTTTCTCAGCTACTACCCCAGTGTGCCCAACCAAATCAAAATCTTCGTGCATCATAGCAGGCCCTGCCCTAAGCCAAATGTATTGATTCAATGGCTATCTTAAGAAACAGGGAGTATCTACAGGGGGTTCATGATGCAGTGTGTATTCCACACCTACGAGGGATGATTGCGGACGATAAATTATCATGAGCGTAGACTCCACGTGTTTAACGTGAAAGAGGAGAAAAACACGATGAAAGCTAGAAATAAGGAACGGAAAGTTACAAGGATATGATAAGCATTGCACATGGTGAAGGAGAGAAAAGCCTGGTAGAAATTGATTTTTCCTGTCAGAGTACACGTAAATCAAGGAAGTATGAAAAAGCTAGGCGCCGAGGGAGCGTAGTTTGATACATGGATCTGGTTTGAGAAATGTTGTAGTATGTGCCTCTAATTTCGCATCTGAAAAAGCGCCGATTGTGATGATGCAGGTTTCTGATTCGGGAAACTGTTAGCGGTAGAACAGGACTACAGCGCCCTGTCGATGTGTTGGCGCTAAAGCCGACATACGTAGGCCTATCCGGATGCGGGTTATCAATCAAGAAGTCAGCTATGAGGCGTGGAGAGGGCGGCTTTCTCTGAAGGAATGAGGGGGTTCAAGTCAACAGGCCCCTCCGAGTATAAAATCCAAGAAGCATCTACAGGAAACGGGGACATGGCAGACTGCGAGATTTCCCCCCAGAATGACGCCTCTATACCAAACCCAAGACTACGAGCATAATACCATCATGGAGAACAATAACTTCAAATTGAATGACTTCAATATGTCCACAGAGGACTGGCTTCAATACCTTGAAGGGGCCGGCTCGGGAGTCGGACTTTACGGGTCGCAAGGGAGAATTCCTACGCCCCCTCTGATATCCGACACGGATTTCTTTTTCGGAACACCTTCAAACACTAATCCTCCTGCGAATGGAGAGATGCAAGCGTGAGTGACTCTTGTGCCGCGTCGCTTTTCGCCATGACTGACACCAAGGCACAAAGACACATGGCGGTGATTCTCGCTCGGCTCCAGACAATCGAGGCGATTCTTGTCCGGATGGAAAACAAAATCGATTCTGTTAAAGGGGGCCTTTGTCAATTTGCCAAAGACCTAGTCGGAGTCCTCCGACGTGTCGGCTTGCTGGAGGATCCGGAGATCGTCCATGACGAGGAGCAGGGGTGTCGCCACGAGTCACGTGAGGGATAATGAACGCGGGCACTTTGTGGATCGCATGAGCTCCACAGGCCCGCCCATTCTTGACAGCCCAGTTTGCGTCTTCCGCTTTTTGCTGGACACGGAGCAGACGCCGTCTGGCTGCCACTACTACAAGATTGGCCACCCAGATTATATGCAGTAGTATAAGCCAGCTCCACTGAAGATATCCGCTTCAGTCCTCTTGAAACCTCGAGAAAATCCACTCTTTTCTAACCCGCATTACCTGCATCTATGATCATGAAGTTATTCGGAAAGCCACTTCCGGAAGTGCTGCGCAAATCACTGCCATTTGCAGTCCGTGTTCCTCCAAGCTCGGTTTGCTCTTGTGAGGAGCCATTTTAGGTTCATGTCCCAGCCTCAACCGCCTACAGCAAGGTCACTTTGGAGACAAACCGTATGAAACAAGGTTTTTTTTGCCCCCCGGCGATGGGAACGACAGCAGCAGCCAAGGTGGATGCGCGCGTTTAGCTTCCGAGCGTTGACGCTAAAGCCAACCCGCGCTTATCTCACCGAGAACGCTTGGCAGAGAAGCGAGCCAACCACCTCGAGTTAGAGAACTAGGAGACGCATAGACGCCCCCAGGAGCGAGAGTCGCGATCGCGAGCAGTCGCCGGCCTGAAAAACAAAGTCGTCGCTGTACAGGCAGTAAATGAGCAGTCCGAGTATAAGATGTGTCAACAAGACCAATTGATAGCGAAGATTGCCAACACAGTCCAGCCAGGCCTTCGAAGACCACGAGAGGACCGTTGAGAATGGGGCTCACCGAAAAGGACATCGGGGAGGGGGGCATCAGGCAGAACAACACAGACGCATCTAGGTCGCATACGATACACCACATCACCCGAGCCAAGCAAGTGGATTGTATACGGATAGCGATACCGATACGTCTTCGACTTCTAGATATGGGCCAAGTACGGGCCAAGCGGGCTGGCTGATAACAAGAGTGCAGGACGTGGGAAAGCCCTTGTTGGCGTTGGATGCAGGCATAGTCCTGGCCTGATGGTCCCTTCAGACCACTTTGCGTTGAAGCAACATATCACAAGACAACCTGCTATCTGTGGAAAAAGTCTTTCCATCTGTTCACTCCCAGATCATTGGGCCATCGGCGAAGAACCTTGCTACGGCAGATTTAATTGATGTCATTCACTTGCCGTGCAGACTGCTATTAATTCTATCATTAAGCCTCGCGTGCGGAATCATTGATTGCTTTCTGTTTTTGAGGAACGCAATCACATTGCATTAGTGTGGTGGCATCATTCTACCCCACTTTCTTAGACCATGTGGTTCACAATCACACAGCAGTAATGTCGCATCTTGTAGGGCCAACAAGTGCTTGAATACGAGAACTGGAAACCGGTCAGATCTACGTTCGTGCAGTTTCCGCCTTCTTCAAACGGTATGGCTGAAAACAGAATGGGCCCAGATTCGGTCGGTACCGTACTCTCGGGTCGTACGCGTAATCCATCTAGTCAAAGCGCTCCAACAGACGCACCTGATGTAGCTACTTGCAGCCCGTAGACTGACCACACTAGCTAGTTGCGCCGGACCCGTTTCCCCGCTGCATCCTCCCCATGTCCTCCATCATCCCCCATGGTGCCCCGGCTACTTCACTAAAGTCACGACAGCCTGAAGGCGTCATTGCCGACTCCATAAATTGAATATCCCATATGGGCGATAGCATGGGCATTCGCGCGAGACCATCTGCCCATTACGACCCGGCAGGCTTGGGCGCTTGTATTACCGGTACCAGATATTCATTGGTTGAAGTGCTAACGCTGTAGCTCTGGCCGTCGCAACAGAGTAGAACGTAGTGGTGGAGATGCCAGGCCCAAGCGAGGTCAATTTGGATGATGGGCCAAGGGGTATCACCTGCGTATTCGGCAACAGCGAACATGACGGAGCATGCTGGATTCGCAACCAGTTGAGAGGTCGTAGGTAGTCCAATGGACTTCCAATTGGCGACAAGACCGCTGGGAGAGGCCATCCCTTCCTGAAAGGTGAGTCGGACGCGCATCCCGACGACGGGCTGCTGCGCATTGGTCAGGACCTGACAAGTGACGTTCATAGCAGCGTAACTAACCATGATATGATTTGCAAAATGAAAGCACGCTCCTTACTTCTGAGCCATGGAGCAAGGTGGCGGTACGGGTCGTCAAGATTAGGCACCCTCAGTGCTAGACGACTCGAAACTGTTTCCTGACACTGCGAAGGCTTGTGAGGCATAGGGCGCTTAGCTGGAAACTACAATCCTGCTTCCGGGACGGCGGGGCTGACTGTGAATCGTAGCAGATTGAAATGGCTGGTACGGCGGGTCGGGACATGGACCCCTAAACCCAGTGACCCCGCTCGGCTTTAGCACCGCCATGGCCACAGGACGTCTCCTCGCGTTGCTCATAGCCCTGTAACTATCGCCTGCCGCTTCAACCGCTTGCCACTGGGCACATTTTCCCAGATTTGACACGGCGCAGCCTTTACGCGGCTTACAGGGCGCCCAAGAACAGCTATAGTGATCCAGCGGCGTAGCGTGCATAGAAGCTTCATCACCCTGGAAAAGTCACCTACTTGCCTGTATGACACGAATGCGCGGTTGATAATATTCTCATATTTAGCGTTCGCAAAAGCACATTGACGACGTGAGAAAACTCGAGGATAAAATCAAGAGTGACGACATAGCCGCGGCAATGACAGTTATGGGCAGCAAGAAAAAGCCAGAGCAAAATATTACAACTGGATCAAGGAACGGCATCTGACCAGCTTAAGAAAAAAAACCTCTTATAAAATCAGACATGACCTGCTAGCCCTGAAACTATGATTTCGGCTGCTGAAGACCGTTCGTTGGCCCGCCGGCCCCAATCTGGAAACCGCCGACCGTGAGACCCTCTTGGTTGTGAGGCGTTGATGACGATGGATTATGCCCTCATTCAGACTCTCCATTAGAACTTGACATGAATGCCCCATTCGACACCCCCCCATCCGACTCCGTCGATCAAGACACTGTTCGCGCGAAACCGCGACCCGCATACGGCGTCGTCGACCTTTGGCTCTGCGATCCAATCGACTATTTAGAGAATCTTTCATGTTTGACAGAAGGCCCTTAAAGTAACCCCCCGGGACATCGTACGATTTTTCAGCTCCTCAGCTTCTCCGGCAGGTCGAACTGGCCCGTATTGAGCACGGGGCATTTGTCTCCGCGACGTGTGCTCGGAACTGTGTAGCTTGGACGCGAAGGCCGGCCGGTAGCGAAGCGAACAATATACTCTCTGCTCTCCATTTGTTCCATGCGCCGCGATGCATCTTTATAAAATCCTTCACCACTAGACTGGGTACTATCCAGTCCACTGGATTAGCACATGTAGTAGCTGAAAACGGATTTCTGATCTCGGTCCATTTTCAACGTAGGTTTTCCGCTATCAGCTGCGTGATATGCCATTAGGGATATAAATGTACAAAGGTGTTTGTCTAAGCTACAATGCATTGTCACGTGCCACCTGCCAAAGCCCGTCGCATTCGGCTGGTTGTTCTCATGACCCTCTGGCTTCATGTCTTCCCCAGCCCGCGGAAGCTTACCCTTCAAGAATTTTACACCGCCCACCGAGTTTCCAACGATCTTGGAGACGGGGCCTCCTGCGTGATTCGGGTCTTGGGATGTGAGAATCGATCTCGCGACATTGCAGCTCCCCACACGCTGGGGCCTAACCCTTCTGTCGCGGTCTGCCTGCCAGATACCATGATTCTCAGCATAAGTGGATATTTTCTGGTGCATAGGTTCTATCTTGGACCTCTCCTGGGGTCTCGCAGGTGATTCTTGCCCATTAGTCCTCCATCACGCATCTCCCGTCATCAAATGAGATATATGGCCGACTTCTGATGCATAGGTATGTGGAGCCAGCAAAGTCACCCAAGCCGGCATCTTTTACAAGATTGCCTATTTCAAAGGGAGAGAACATTAAAGCCTCCCCAGTTCTCGGCAAAACATACTTCCTCAAGATTAGCGGATGCCACTTCAAGTTGCTGGTTTTATATCGCTCGATACTTCTGGTGACCTCGTGTTCATACCCCACCCTGCAAGATGCCCACGCAACACTTGCGCTCACGCAGAATATGTAAGACTGAGCACGATTGTCATCGAGCAACATTGATCAGAGCGGAGGAAACCGACGTTTCCTGGATCGATCTGAAGCTACGTGCTCCAGGAGTCATTGTAGTCGCACAGTCGAAAGTAAGCTGGCTGTTTATTGGTCAAGACCACTGATTAGGGGGACGTGGACGTGTAATGAAGATTTCAGTACAAAGTCCGGGTGTCATTGTCCTTTAGTGGTTCTGATTTGGGATCCTCATCAAGCGCCACAACCTGGCCGCAAGTTGTTTCTTGCTCAAGAAACAAACTCGAACAAATGCTGAGCAGCAAGCAGGCAACCTATGCTTAGCACAGAGGCATGAGAGGTCCACTCTAGTTAATAAATCGGGGCATGGTTGTCAGCTCAGCATGAAAGTCTTGAGAGAGCGAAACGTACATCGTTTTACCATTTGGTTACTGCACGAGGCCGACGTTCAGACTTGCCTGCACTTCTTGTTGGGAAATCCTTCATTATAAGATTCTTAAGAATCATTAGTCTCTGCTGTAAAAGAACCACCTGTGTTGCTGATAGACCGAGAGATAAGAGTTGTTGGTTGAAATCGGAGTAGTTGAAGAAGCCTTCTACGCTCTGCTGCCACACTCGTGTTTCGCGAAGAGTTTGATGCAGCACCTGCACGTAAAGAGGTGAAGTATTTTCCTCGTTGCTAAAAGTCATGAGACCCAGCATTTTTTTGCTGTTCAGATCGGCGCTCTTCATCTGGCTGGCGAGCTTGGACCTCGACGTTCACGTTTTTGTATGTTTTCTGTTCTGTTCAGTTGCCGTGATACCTTGATTAAATTCGGGACATTACCTTGATAGTGTCAATTTGAACATCGTACGGATGGCTCGAACTTTGATATTAGGGATAGATGACTGAACTGCTGCTTCACATGGCGATCCTCCGTCATCAGACATGAATGTATCATAGTGCACGACAATAACACTTTAGGGACTGGGAAGATTTGCAGCATCTGACTCAACCAAACAGTCTTCCAGAATGCATGACAACGTGTGGCTATTTCCGAAGCCTCTTGCACTGCATATGGAAGTGCTGGACGGAGCCATCGTGTTGACAAGGATCCGCGGATCGTATTGCTGCCTACGTGAGTGGAATGGACCTTCTTCTGAAGCCTCTGTGTCATACAGAAGGCTTGCCAAGAGCCCGTACGGACTTGGAGCTGACGTATGGCCCTCGTAGTAAATCCAAATTCGAGGGCGAAAGCACACAATTGGCATGGGCATCATTATGTGCTCTGTTTTTATCTTCCAAAGGGTCTTTGAGAAGTCTCATGTGATTTTTGGAGCTGTTCTTTCCGGAAAATGATCATCAATGATTCGACAGGAGGCATCATTATGGCGAGGAACAAGAAGTAAGCAAAGTGCGCGGTTAAATTTGATATACGGATAGAAAATAGCTGGGTTTCGGCAAAACATTGATGATTAGAATAATGGTGCCGCACAAGAAAAAGGGCACAAGAAGGTCACATATGATTTGAGAGTGAGGCTGGAGACGGGTTAAAGCATGTACCGCCACGAGATACCGCTCAGTACTCCATGTGTAGATATCCTGGTGAACTGTTACGACAAGGCCATCAATCACGCCGAGTTCATCATCAAGACTGAGCGGGAAGACACTCCCTACACCCTTAACCACTATTTCAGCGAGAAGTGCTTAAGTCCCAAAATACTAGCCTGGCCAAGCTCGTTCAAGCTGCAGTCGTTTGCCAGCAGGTCGTGGATTACATGCTTCTGGACAGCCAAGACGGACCACTCCATGTATTCAGCTCTAAATTTGTTCGGAAGTTTAGCGACGAAAACTTGGAAGACACTGCTGGAGAAGATGTTGCAACGAAAAGTCAGCGGCTGAAGCTTGATGGAAAAATCGCGAGATACGAGGTGGCATGGAGGATTTTGAAAGGACATGCTTGAAAGACTGATCTTGTAACACCATAGCGAGGCCGGCAGCATCGCTCCATGCTCGCCAGCATGAATAACCTTACTATTATTCTCGACAGCCAGGGATCTTGCGAGAAGCAGAGTAGATGCATCCGAAACGTTGGCATTGGGGTGTGCGGGGGGGGGGGGGGGGGGGGGGCACAGGGCCAAGTTCGTCCCTCCACGTCCACTATCATAGCGAAGCAAACTTAGCTCGATTTTCCCCATCGTCAGCATCAATTCTTGGCAAGAGCCGCACTCGGGCCACTTTCTGTGGCGTTGAAATCTTTAGAGCACCGCTGATCCAAGAGGGGCCAGTAGAAGTCGTGCGCATTTTTATCCTGCAGCCAAGCGGATGGCGCGAGTTGGGTAGGACACAAGCCATTTCTTCTTTGCGGTAGCATTTTTCTGGTCTGTACCTCACGCTGCAAGACTGTCCTATTTCTTGAGCGAGTTGAAGTCCGGATCTGCAAAATATCCGGTTTCGTGCAATTTATGACCAGGGACTCTGTGCTTGTGAGCTATAGCAATGCCTGAGATCTCCTGCAAATTGAGTCACATGTTTCCTCCATGCTCAAAGTCAGAGTAGTCGTCAAGTGACATGCAGCCCGCTTCACCACTTGCGTCGTGAGTCGAGCAATTCTGTCCGCTCACTGGCTGGCGGGTTTCCTCCTGAGAATCGATGCAACTCTGGAGGGAATTATCCACTACTTTTCAGCACGAGGACTCCAAGAACCTCTGCAGCTCCTGCGGCTGTGGATGCTTGTTTTGCACCCGCCCGGGCAACCGAGCGACAGGCCGCCTCCCGCCGAGAAAGAGCAGCACGGTGGCGCCGATTCAGGCGCCCCAGCTGCGGAGAGGGAGAGTCTCCTCGACACGTCTTTTTCTGCAGAAGAATGCGAGGTGACAGGCTGCTTCCGAGGCATCGACTCGGACAGGGTTTATTCACTTATCAGGGGAGAGTAATGTGGAGTGGGCCAAGTTTGTGGAAAGCAGCGGCTTCTTCACGAGCATTTGCCCGAGATTGCCAACGGGGCATTAAGGTTTAAAAGCTGGATGGCCACATCCAGACGGTCGCAATAACGGGGGTGGGCACGTTCGCGACGCATAGAATGTACTTACCAACTCCTCCACAGCCCTGCGAAGTACGGCTCTGGGAGGCTTGGCAGGCACTTTTGGGGATGAAAACTCACGTTAAACTCAATCAATAATAAAGAATAATCATCATCTTCATCTTCATATGTGGCGGCGATCATCTTTACTTTTTGTCCCGACTGAATCCGGCCATTCGGGGTCTGAAGGATACGAGCTCCACGATTCAGTGGCTGACTCGACATCGTTTCCGAATGCAGAAATATGCAGAGCTAGAACTTATAGATGAGTCTGTGTTATATGGTTTGACTCTTGACGTCATTTAAGAAGCTTTATGCCTAATTCATGTGCTTTCTGTTCATCCATAAATGTCATGACTTGAATCATTTGTCAAAAGCTACTTTAGAATTCTTTGGCCTTGAAAATACTTTCCGCTGAGTTTCCATTCATGAAAGGAATTTTCACTAGCCAACAACTTTTTCATCATGTCTCACCACATATGTACCCTTCCGCTTTGATCACCCCATGTCGGATTTTTTTCATCTTCAGCGATTTATTGTAACAAGAGATCCTCTGACTACTTTCATAAACTGGTCGATTCTAAAATTTCCGCACCCAGACATGGCTTCAAAAACTTTCATCGAGAAGCAGACTGACTACAAGTTTCGAGACAGGAAGCTTCTCCATGAATCCAGCATCGCTGCGGGATCACCCGCTTGCCACAACACATGTGACACGTCTGGAAACAAGAGACTGGCGCTTTTAGGCGACAAGGTCATAGCTCTCTTGATTGTTGATCAGCAGCATGAGAAAGGTTCCACAACACGTACGTAAAAACCGTTATGATACAAATTCTTGAGATTGACCTACAAATTAGGCCGCACCACCAAAGTTGTGTCAAAAGACGCCTCCAACCAAGAGCTCCAGCGACTTGGTCATCGGGCCCACTTGGAAGGCTCCATTCAGAAAAACCCGAGCCAGAAAGAACGGGTTCCCCGAACGACGATGGCCTCGACAGTAGAAGCAATCATCGGCGCTGTCTGGCTTGACAGCGGGAAAGATATTGCAGTGACTAGGAACAGCGCCCGGAAACTTGGTGTCATAGATTGATTGGTTACTTGAACGATTTGACTGTGGGTCATATCCTTCTTGGTTGGGACCAGGCAGGGCTCCCATTGCCATATATCACAGAGTTCTGGAGGGATCGCTACGAATACATTCCTGGCCGCGCACATGCCCATACACGTTATTGTTGGTCTTACCTCTGGCTGCTTGTTTACATGAATGCTTCTCATGTCTTATTTAGGGCATATCCCTGCGAAGAAACCGCTCCGTTCCACAAAGGTGGCCCACTCCACACTATCATCCCCTAGATATTTCGCAAAGGCTGCACGAGGCGCCAGGGTCCGCAGCAGCTTGTTGCCTCGCAGTCTTCGAGATACGAAGATATGTTGGAGTGGTCTCAGCGCAACGCAACTACAGTGATTCCTGGGGTCTGTGTGCTGGAAGCGTTCGTGGTACTGGGCAAAATCGCCATGCCAGCTCCTTGCTGCCAGGAGCCTATAGGGAGTGTCTCGTTGGAAGCCAATCAGCTGTTTTGAGGTAGCTGCATGCCAGGTTTTGTCCTGGTATCTTGAATTTCTTTGTTTCTCCCACCACCGCCTGAAATTCAATCTTTCCTGTTTGAAATGTCTTTCAACCCAGTGGAGCAGCTCTTATAGTTGTAACGTTTTATTACTCGCCATGTATCATCTTATTTACTAAAAACGATTTCGGTTCCAACCATACTTTGAGGCGTGCTCAGGGTGCAAGATGAAGGCTGGAACGGAGCGCGAACAAAAAACCCAGGGTGACGGGAGTTTTTCCTTTGGGCCTGCGCGGTATCTGGTCTTCAAAATGCTATAGAACTCATCAACGTCAAACAACGCGCTCGAATATCCCTTCTGCTCCCTTCATACAGTTGAGATTATGAAGGACGTGACGCTGTAACAATGAGCTTCTGTCACTGGCAAGGAGAGACCAGAGCTTAGACTTCACTTTGTGAGGGAAGGTTTTCGGCACTACTGAAAGCTTCAGACCCACTTTGGAGGTTTGCAGCCACTTTGACTGCTTCGCACAGTCCGCCACTTTGAGGGGTTTTGAACTACGAGTGCTAGCACCCATGTGATTCTGAGAAATGGCCGACGTAATGACCAAAGATGCGCGCCTAAGGTGCCCCGGCGTAGGGTATCGTTGCTACGGAACATACGAATGATTTACGCCCGCTCCCCTAGAACTTGTTATTCTTGAAAGCGTTGAACTCATATTTATAATAACTTCAAGTACACTATACTGTGCTATGTTCGTAAGAATATGAACCTTTGAGCCGGCCTAGACAGCTCCACCGAGCCGTTCCTCAACCAGCGGCACTCACCCCATTCACGTTGGACAACCACTCACTCGACCAGCGAGACGCCCCCCCCCCTCCCCCCCCCCACCCAAAACGTCAAAAATGTGGCGACCAGCTGCTCACCTCGCATGGATTTATTTCCTTGCATCATGTGCACTCTAAGTGTCAGCTATTCAGTCTCCGGGGGCTTTGCTGGGCCAGGGCGGCCTTCGCTTTTTGGAAATAGCGCCAAGTACCGAGCCCTGCGTCGATCGACAAATGATCTAACACTTCAATGTATCCTCGTCCACACATTATCAATCTCGCTGCTTACGCATTTTCCAAATTCCAACCACCCGCTTCTATCGGTACACTGATGCAAACTGCATGCACAAACTAGCAAATTAGGTAAGCAACTTGCAACGTCAAAGAACACCGTGGGAACGCTGCGAAATACTATCATCAGGAGGCGAAAACAAATTAAATGGTTAGATGCAGGAGAATGACATGCTTGTGAGCGGAATTACAAACGTGTCTAATAGAGACCAGCCGTTTCGATGAGACCAAGGCACATTGGTACTAACCCATGTGGCGTGATCAGCTTGGATATCGCGTGCATTCACGCAAATGGTTCGTATTCTGCACCCATACGGAGCCTGTGCCCCAGCCGCGTTGGCTGTGTAAATGACTGCGACATGATGCCAGTCTCACTCTTGCCTGGCATGATCTCAGCCAAACCAGGCGCAAGCAGCGAGTAGGGAACGCCTCACATTTTTATTGGCTTTCAGACATCCTGTCGGCTCTTTTTCAATATTCTTTCACGAAGATGCGCCATCTGGAATGGGGCCTCGCCGGATACTGCACCCCACCCCGAACTGTTACGACAAGACAATCTATCACGCCGAGTTCAGCATCAAGACTGAGCGGGAAGACACTCCGTACACCATTTACCGCTACTTCAGCGAGAACTTGCAAAAGTCCCAAAATACTCGCCTGGCCAAGCTCGTCCAAGCTGCAGGGGTAACTGCCACCTATAACACCGCGATTCGCAGGAAGAAAGGCTTTGGAGATAGTGACGAGCATCTAGAGGATGGGGTCTTTGTTTCCACGGAGAAGCTTCTAAACCTATTAGTATCCAAATCGAATTCCGAGCTGACAATGGATCAGGTGCACGACGTCCGCAAGAGCTACTACAAAATTTCTAGAAAATGGCTCGCTGACGTCGTTTGCCAGCAGGTCGTGAACTACATGCTTCTGGATAGCCAAGACGGACCACTTCATCTAGTCGGCTCTAAATTTATTCGAAAACTGAGCGACGAAAACTTGGAAGACATTGCTGAAGAAGACGTCGCAACGAAAAGTCAGCGGTTGAAGCTTGACGGAAAAATCGCGAGATACGAGGAGGCATGGAAGATTTTGAAAGGACATGTTTGAAGGAGTGATCTTGTAACGCCATAGTGATCTCGAACCTTTTATCAGTGTTGCCAATGAGAATCGTTAGGGGTATCGTGATGGCCACATCGAAACTCATGTACCAGAGTCTGTTGATTGCAAAACCAGTATACCGGATGGTATGCGTGTCCGGTAACTTAGTCAAAATAGTCATACATCACCATTTAATTGATAGAGTGGCTTCCTTGGAGAACCTTTGCGGGTGATGATTATTTGGGTGCTGCACACCAGGGGTTGGAAAATGCATCCAAAGTACGATACAGCACGGACAGCTCAGTCTCTAAATTGAACGTTGGCTTGTGCTGAGGTTGCACAAGATTTCGGCTTCCATCTGTGTCATTCAGGTTTTCTCGCCATGGAACTTCCAGCCCTTGGGCTTCAATGAGCCCTCGCACCTGATGTGGACAATTACCAATCGGAAATCTTGCACCATCAAATTCGATTTCAAAAACAAGCATAGAGGATAGGGAATTGGCCTCCAGATCCAACGACCGCACCATGGAGGTGTTTCCAGTATTCTGGAACAAGGGCGCAGCGTTTTCGTTGCGATTGTCGCAAAAGTATACCAAATTCGCAGATTGGAGTTTTCTCTGTAAGCTTGCGAGTGCCGGCCCCCAAGGCAGCCGACATAAGACCCGCAGTTTACAAGTTTCCCGACCAGAATAGAATCGCGGAGTCTCGGCAAGTTCAATATAGAACAAGCATCCGAGTAAGCGGTGGGCCAGGGATGCCAGGTATTGATCATCGAATATGCCGCCGCGATATCTGACTTCAAAATGTCGCGCATTCTTCCTGCCATCCCTGTATCTATAGATGTTAGCTGCGTTCTCATAATGAAAAGTTTCCAGCAATGCGACAACTGGGTTTTGCACTTCGTACCCTATTTTTTGCCGTTCCCCAGCGTTGTTCGAGATGGTCTTTCCTGAATGTTGAACACGAAGAGACGGACCATTCAGACACTGAATGTCATCCAAACTCCATTTATGATCGCCACCAAAGCTGATGTATCTCCGCTTTGAGAATGGTGTCTGTTTGACTTTGATCCCACGAACGGAATGGAGCTCTTGAGAAGCCCTAGAGACAGTCCAGTGTTGGCAGCATAACGCCAGAGCAAAATATGATCCCACACCACTGCAGTGAACAACATCAAAATGGTCTCGGAGAGACATATCACCCAACATCAGCTTCGATTGTAGGCCCTTCAAAAAGTCCGCTGTGAGGTATTTTCGATGCAATGGGACATCCAGACGTAACACCCTCACAGATGCAGTGGGTGGCCGTGGAATCAATATCTGGCTGTTTTTGCTCTCACAGAATGGGCAGATCGGTATGGTAAATTCTCCATTCTGCGAGATTGAAGCGTTACCGAAGGATCGTATACATGGGCCGCAAAGTCCGTGGCCGCAGTCGAGGGAGGTTTCAGGGGGTGACAGGAGGCAGGCTAGGCAAGTAGTCTTGCTGAAAGTGCCCCGCAGGAAAGCCTGCGAAGATCTAAGCACGCCCACATGGTATTCCGAGGCTGACAGGTTGGACTCGCGTGCTTTGTAGGCTATTTTGCAAAACTTGACTTTCACAGCCAACGCAGGAAGGCTGCTTCGACAAGCTTGTAGGGTTTCTTCGATTACACGGCTGTACATGGCTTTGTACATGTCATCTGCGAAGAACGCTGTGCTTCATTAGCAAGGTTCTCCCTCAGTTTGAAAATACTGACAATGTCCCCCTGCAGGGTAAGCATTCATATGGAGTGCTGACGCGATGAAGTAGCTCAAAAGGTCGTTGTTTTGCTTTGAAGTCATGCGTAAAAGACATCCGATGTGATGTGCAAGATTTTCAGGCTTGAAAGATGACTTTCGCAAAGCCCATACGAAATCAAAGTTTCCACTCATTGCAGTAGAATAATGGACCAAGGCGTCGTGGAAGATCCGACGCAAATGAATGGCAGAGAATGCCCACCTCGAAGCGTGTCGACGACTGAACATGGCATCCGCTTGCGACAGAACATATGCACTGACTTGCCGCGATGTGGGGAGCAGATGCAAGCTCTCAAAGCTGTCCCAGAACATCTTCTCAATATCTTGGTGCTTATAAAGCTGTGTAGGATCCGCCATCTGTTGAACCCTCAACATGTATCTCCACATCCTCTGTTTGAAATCTTCAGATGTAGATTCGGAAAAGGTTTTGCTCACGAGGATTAGTCGGGGCTTCGATCTGATGTCGTACTGTCGAAGGCGAATCCATGATGCAAGAAGCTCCTGAACACCAGAAAGTCCCATATTATCGTCCATGAAGATGACGACTGTTTGACAAAGGCCTGCAACAAGGCGAGAAAACATGCTGACAGCTGCAGGGAAGATCGATGACCCCGGGATTAAACCTTGAATAGTGTAGCACCCGGGACGGCCATGTTGATCGAGTGGTGCCCTCACTGTCTTGAAGCGAAGAGCTGCCCCACTGTCAACCAGGAGAATTGGTCTTTTTGGCCCAGGGAAGGAGTGGAGGGATATCGCGTCCGATGGGGTAGGCTTCAGCCTGCGGGGAGCTGCGATGTCACGAGATCGATTCTCCCCTCCAATGACCTGAATCACGCAGGGGGCCTCGTCTCCAAGATCATCGAAAACCCGGTAGGCGCTGTAGGATTCTTGGAGAATGAGCCTCTGCGGGCTGGAGAATATCTGGAGCCAAGGGGTCATGATGAAAATTAGTCGAATGCGACGTGCCCAGGCAAGGTGACGATGCACAGTAGTTTAGACAAAGAGCTTCTGTGCGTAATTGAATTCGCGCACGCCTTCGTGCTCGACTCATAGCACATTTACATCCCTGGTGGCCAACCACGAAGCTGAAAGCGGAAACCTACGTTAAAAGTGGACCGAGATCAGAAACCCGATTTCAGCTACTGCATGTGCTAATTCATTGACTGGAAAGTGCCCGGTCTAGTGATGAGCAACGATAAAGAAGCATCACGACGAAGGAATTCGAATGCAGGATTCGGATAGCGAGATGTCGAACGGCTATGCATGTCGGACTCTTACGGAGAGTCTGAATCAGGGTAAGCCCATCGCGAACCGAGAAAACCTCATCGCTGCGGACGCCTAAGAGAGCCAAGGGAGTCCTATGGTCAGCGGTTCCAAGGTCGGGGCCGGCCGGCCCATAGAATGATCTCAAGCAGCTGAAATCAGAATTCCAGTGCTAGCAGGTCATATGTGTCTTTATGCGAGTTAGTTTTTTCTGTTGTCATATGCTGGTCAGATTTAATGCATTTGTTTGTTCAGGCGCAAGATATTGCTCCTGCTTTCGCTTGCCGCCTCCCTTTCGTTGCCATCGCTCTGTCGTCGCTGTTGACATTACCCTCATGTCTCCTCATGTTGCGAATGTGCTTTCGTAAACGCTACACGTAGGGATTCTGCCAACCACGCATTCGTGTCGTACAGGCAAGGTACATGGCTGGTCGCGATCACAAAGGATGATGTAGTTTCTGTGCGAGTCGCGCAGCTAGATCGCCATGATTGTTCTTAGATGCCCTGGAAGCCATGTAAAGATCGCGCGGCGTGGAGCCTGAGACGATGTACTCAGTGGTAAGCGCTGAAACTGCAGGCCATATCTAGGGGTTGTGGGCTGCGCAGCAAAACAGCCTCCGGGCGTAACGGGTGCTAGAGCAGAGCGGGGTCGCTATGCTTAGGGGTACTTGACGTCCAGAGATCTGGAGTGCCAAGTTCCGACCCGCGTCTCAGCCAATCCAATCTACTACATGCGGGTCAATCAAATCCCAGGCTAGCTTGGCCGACCCGCGCATGGATCGTTATAAAGCTACGTAAGCCAACTATGAGATATCCGTGAACTCCCTGAACCTTGGTCTACGCAGCCATCTCCACACCCTGGTTGCTACAACATTGCCCGACAATGCCCCACTTGTGGGCGGGATTTCCGCCTTGATTCCATCCGTCTGCCGACATCAACGACAGCTGCATAAACGCTGCAAGCATTGCTCGGAGGTCATATACGGGAGAAGATGTGGCCGATCGAATTATGGACGCCAGTGCCATCTTTGCCAGGTCTCATCCGCCAGAAACATCAAGCTGCCGCACGGACAAGCTCACTGTGGAGAAGTTACCCTGTGCAATCGGGCGCATTGCTTTTGACAAACGATGCCTGGTAGAGGGCGCGTTGGCGCCCGGAATCCTGCGGGGCTCAGTTCTGGCGTCGTGCTTTGGCCCCATAGAAAAACACCAGACATCGGCTGCAGCGGGCATGAGGTTGTCGCTAAAGGCGAGGGAAGGCAATCTGGCTGAATTTCTGGAGGCACAAACTGCGTTTTTTGGACTCATGGTGGTGTACCGGGGATGGTGAGGAACTTGGACGACGAGGTGGGGGAATCTTTTGATGCCTTCAGGGCAGCGGTGCTTGCTTTATAGTGATCCATTTGCGTCAGGTTGGTCTATTTGCATGGCTGGCAAGGCAGGACCGCCACAGGAGAGCGCTACCGCCAACAGCTCGCAGCTACTTGAAATTGAAATTGGGACAGATTCTGGGAAAAAATGGGTCTAAGTAGCAACCACCGATCTCACTACATTTTGGGTGTCTGCGACCTTCGTCGCTACTTTAAGTAGCTCGACCCATATATTTGCACAGCCCTGCGTCGGGCCGTGTCTACGTGAGAAGCTGGGATCCATGTCGAGCTTCTACCTTCATGCAAAGATTTGCAATTGTCTATCCAATTTTGATGTATTGGAGACTAGCAAGGATTAGAGCCGCTATGCTGATTGTTTGCGTTCAGTAAAGATGGTATTTGAATTGAACGGGTAGCGACAGTAAACAGACAAAAATGAAAAGAAACATCAAAGTACGGTAATGACGGGCGAGTAGGAGAGGAATACACAAACACGCTTACACAACCAGTGAGAATCAGCTGCCTGTGAGTGAAATTCAAATACAACAGTGACTTACCAGAAACATGGGCGCATAGATCAGAGGAAGACAGGCATCATCGGTAAATGAGACAAAAATTGTGACTATCTGGGTTTGAAGCTGTCGCTCTTCCATTGGCGGTCTCATTTCGCCTGGTACCATACAAGAATGATCACTCCATTGATGTCTAAGAATCTGCGCTTGTTCCACGGCGTACAATGTTAACACAATTGCACTGTTTTCACAATATTCGCCAATTTGAGTTCACTCTGAACCTGGAATACACATGTTTTCGTGACTCTTATGCCCAATTTAGATGGGAGAAACTTTGGCGCAGAGAAACGCTTGTGAAGACTCAAATCATTTAAAAATGCGACAGCCTAGAGATTGATCAGTTGTTAATTTATAGATGTCAGATTTGCTTCGATACAATGTAAACACTCAGACACATCAAAAAACAAATAGTACACATCATTGAATGGCCAGTATTCCACCTCGGTCACCTGTTTGGATCCTATGCAAATAGCCATTAATCGTCAAAAGTGGCACGTGAAATGAGTTGAACTCATCAACCACTCTTCAGCTCGCTTTCGGGTCTTCTTATTGATTCGAACGCCCGTGGTTCCCTCGATCACATCCCGACCCTCTCGTCGTCGGTCGGCCTGGAAACACCTCCCTAGCTGGCCCTTTCCAGATCGAAGTCGAGTTTGGACGAGTGTATTGCAGCTCTCAGTGTCAAAACTCTGTGTGCTGGGTAGAAAGTGGTCCTCAAGTACGTCTAACCCTCTTTTGTATCTTGCCCAATCTGGGATTTGAAGGAGTTGGGAGAATGAAGCTGCTGAGGAACTTTCGAACGTAGTTATCGGGAGTTCTTCGATCTGAGCTGACCTGCTAGAGCACTTCGGTGACTCTGTCACAAGACCATCTCCAAGCAAGGTCATTTCATTTAGGGATTTGATTGGCGAAAGCGGGACGAAATGTGGCGTGGCGGGAATCGGTGGCGGAAATGCTTCCATAGATGCTTTCTCATTGGACTCGACTGATGCAGGAGACCTACACAGAGAGGGCCCATCGATAAGAAATGGTGCGCAGGGTTTTAGGATGGAAATTGGATTGCTCAGAACAAGATCATCCTTCGGTGATTCTGCACTGATCGAGCATGTGTCGCCGTCTGACAGTGACAATTGTGACGAAAATTGGTCGAACCGAGACTTTTGCAGGAACACCCGTCCAGAAAAACTCTCAAAGTCGTCGGGACACATGATATTTCGTGCAATAAATCCAATCAACTGTTGGACATCGGCTAGGAAGTCAGAATGTGGAAAATCAGAGTACCACGGTCCTTGGTCAGAGGAGTTCACCGCAATCTCGGCATCGAATTTTGTGTGGTATGCGTTGGCCTTCTTAGCCAGACCAGAATGGCGGTTTTTGTACTCGCGGTCTCTGCCGATGACGAATCAAAGTATGAAATGGAAGGATGTGCCGGCTTCTCTTTTCCCATCCGCCGAGCGCTTGTTCTGTTCAGCATCCACTAATTCAGCTCTCCACTTCCGCCCCCACTTCCCGGAAGCAGACCTGCAGTTTCCAGCTTTGCGCTCTGCGCCCCACAAGCCTTCGCCAGGTCAGGAATCAGTTTCGAGTCAGCTGGCACTGACAGTGCCTAATACTGACGACCCGTACTCTTGTCCCATGGCTCAAACGTGAAGCGTGCCATCATTTTTCAAACCATTTTACCCTTAGTACCGCCGCTATGAACGTCACTTGTCAAGTTTTGACCCACACCAACACCAGTTCTGGAATAGTGACGACGAAGCCAGCCTGTTGAGGAAAGGGTATCCAATGATGACCTAAGTGCTGTTGGTCCAATAGGCGTGACATACATGCGAGCAAGCGCTGTTAGCTATGCTGTAATCGCCAAACACTACTGTAGCTGTCCCATGCCCATTTGATCGATATACGTCTGCATGGGTCGCCGTACCATGTTCCGCGTTTTTTCAAGTCGATGCAGACATACCAATTGACCCGAGGCCGGATTTAATTACAGTCTCATGTAAAAGGGCAAATAAAGCACCTGGTTCAAATGTAAGGTGACTCGCCTCAGAGACGGTGGCGCGTTCCAGGTATCAAAGTCCCCTGCACAGGGTTCCGCAAGTAAATCATTGCAATGATAGGATTTACCAACTAAAAGCGACTGAAGAGCACTATACCTTGGCGCCTCTCCACGTTTGGAATCGCCTACCCGAGGAAACGCACTACGCTACTCTGATAACCCTCAGGCTAGCATACAACAGGTCCGTCAGCATAAGACGTGCCATGCCAATTCACGATTCGTTGGGCGTTTACACCACGGCAAAAAGCCATTGTCGCAGTTAGTCACAACATGTGATCCAAGAAAAGAAAATTGCCAAAGTATTCCATCACGTTCTTGAATGGCCAGGAAGTCTTGCACCAAGGCTCCGAAGTCAGTGTGGGAATGCGGCTAGGAAGTGACTAAGTAAAAAGGGGAAGACCAAATGCTGAACCCTGCTCAGTATTACCCCGCTCGTGTCCACCTGCGACAGCCAAGTGCTCACGTCCAGATCCGGGCCACTGTGCGAACGCGGCTCTCCTCTTGACGACCACGCCGGTTTCATTGATCATTCTTCGCGAATAAAAGATGGCGGACCCTTTGAGTATTGCGTCTGCCACGTTGGCCATCGTCACTGCCACAATCCAAGCAAGCAAGCTTTTGTATCAGACAGTTCACGGTTTCAACAATCACCAACGCAACACGCGGCAACTACTCGACGAACTCATCGCGCTCCGAGGAGTGTTAGAAAGCCTGCAGGATCTATCAAATCAAGAAGGCGAGTTCCCACAACTGAAGGTTCCCCTTCTCCAATGTTGTCAAGCTTGCACAGAATTCGGGGATCTGCTCTCCAGATGTAGCAAGCATGGGGATAGCTCCAAAGCTAGCTTGAGGGACTGGGCGAGGTTTAAGTACATGGATAGTGACGTGAGAGGGTTCACGGACATGCTGGCTGGTTATAAAGCCACTGTCGCCATTGCTGTGGCGGACGCCAACTTGTGAGTTGCACCTTCTGCCAACCTCTATGCCCTCTGCTGATATTACCAGACGCCGCACAACCGTTACATTGCACGTTCTCAGCGAGTACAAAGACATGATTCAGAGCACGACCTTGGACCTCCAAGACCACCTCGAAGATATCAACAAAAAGCTGCAAACTCTGACAGTCCTCAACAAATCATCAGCTACCCAGACTAGCCTCCACCAAATCTGGAATGAGAAGGACAGCACGGAGCGATGTCTGGAGATTTGCGCAGGCGTCTTGGCTCACGTCAACTCATTGCGCCTCCACACCACATACGACATCCCATCCGTGCAAGATCCTCCACAGACGGAGACAGAAGCTTCGGCCTTGACTTCGACGGCATTGGGAGAGTGCAACAATCAGCTCACCAACACCATCAGCGAACTCGAAAAAATCCGAGATCTGGCCGAGGATAGCTTGTGCACCCCATCTTCCATTGATGGTGACACGGGTGCAGAGATACGGAGACTCCAGCGTGAATTGGACAGCACGAAACAGCGCCTGATGGTCTGTGAGGGAGCATCTGATCGGGCCAGAGTGGAGCGTGTCCACAGTGTTGAGGATATTCAGATGGGGGATGACGGACGACAACTGTTTGTTTCTTCGCTTGGCGACCTCTTCAACATTAAGAATGCGTATGCAGGCAATAGAGCCCTGCAGTTTGTCGGCTCTATACCTGATGATACTTTGAGAGACCTGCTCAAAGGCTCACATTCATGAGTCTACTGCCTGACACGGTGGCAAAATCAGTCATTCCACTTATAGACCAGTTCTATTCTGCGGTGCTGGCGTGACTGCCCATGTTGGCAGACTCACCCAGCCTGTGACCTTTTCCATGCCGCTGATCTGCGCTCTTTTGGTCTGCAGTGTTCCGTGCTCCAATGCCCTCTCGCTGACTGAGGAGAGTCGCAACCTTCTGGATAGTAGGGTCTTCCCAAGATCCAATACACTGCCAGGCACTAACCCCTCCATGGACAGTCTTCGCATCATACAGATGGTCCTTCGTAGAGACGAGTAATTGAACGCCGTGGTCTCCTGTCTTCATATCGAGGACACGGTGTGTAGGACGAGCGGTGTCTGTGACGGTAGGCGGGGGCAAGTCTGTGGTTCTTCTCTCGTCGAGAGATTCGTGTCCGTCTGTGGGTTCGGGAGTCGGATCGCGAGCGTTCGGTCGGTTTGTTTTCGCCATCTTTGGGTCTAAGTGAGCGGAATCGGTGGCCACATGCAGTTTGGTATCATGGTCGGACATGGAAGACAGATCTGCAGTATGAGAATATGAAAGCTTGCAAGGGAGCGTCCTATGGCTTACTGAATACTTGTAGAGGATGGATATGATCTAACGCGTCGTCGCCTTTGTGTCGCGATGGCATGAGAATGGCAGCCGACGAGGCGGGGAAGCTGTTTGACATGCGGGGAACGATCCAATGGTCGCGGACAAATGATGACAGATCAGGCATGGCGCGGTCGAGTTCCACTAGTCATTATGGACTTGGCGAAACGGAGTTAGCGGGGCTGTTTGGCTAGGGCTCGCAGTTGGATCGCGAACAAACTGAAACCAAACATTGAACTTGAGTACTCCTCGTTCATTGAACTCCATGGTCGATTTTTGACCAACGCACGTAGCCGGTCTGACACCTCAGCTAGCAGAGTTTTGAGTTGGCGACCAGGGGCCTAACACCTGGGAGGGTTGGCCCAGGGAGCGTGGTGGGGCGAAGGCGCGGAAAGCTCGGACGACGCAGTCGACGGGCGGTGCTGTACAGTAGCCGGCTGCGGGTAGGGCGCCGAGTGGGGTGACGGAATGCGGGCACGGTCTATGAATAGCCCTGTTTGTAGGCAAACTGGTACTGGACTAATGGCCTCATGACAATCTGATCCCAGTCGACTATGTGGGCGTTTTTAAAAACGGGGTGATCACGGCCCTGGGGCCGCGTATGGATCGCTAAAGGGATTCAGACCTACGCTAGAGGGGCAGAATGGATCTACCCCTCGGACAAAACGACCAATCCTTGTTCGAATTCTCAATACACCGATAATGTAATTAGCGATGTGTGTGCGCAAGACAGCTCCAAAAACTCTCATCTACTTTTGTCTCACCATCGGCGGTCAAGTAAGTCATGTGCGCTATAAATGTCGAAAACCACACTGAAAGCAGAAGGACCTTGCTGATTTCATAGACCTATCTATCTTTGTTCTTGTCTGATTCGCATATGCAGCCCATGAAAGGTCCCTGTACGGATGTTACTTCATGTCAATTTTGTTATTCAACTATAGTTCACAATCAGAAGCAGATCGGCACTCGCGCCGGCGTCGCCTTGCGTCCAAGCTGTTGGCATTCCTCATTCCTAAAGGCTGCCGTAGCGAGATGACAGTCAACATCAGTCTATCCGCCTGGCTATCCTATAGCATGTTCTCTGCCCGCACGTCTGCATGTATCACCCCTGCCTAGTATATCGTGCATACCGCTCGTTCTGCCTTTTCAGTTAATCCTTGCTGTTGTTCTCTTCCTAGCTTCATCCCACATAGCCCGCTACGACCCAAGATAGGAATGTCAAGTGCACCACGTAAGCACGATGATCGTAGAGATAGGTGTGGCCGAATTTGCGGAGATCAACGGCACCAAGAAATACCGGCACATAGGCACCCTTCAGCGGCTTCAATCTTCGGTAAACGATGGCTTCGCGTCCAGTGCAGGAATGAAGGCTCTGACCGTGCCGTTCGCCACAAATTTAAAGCCGTACGCCAAGAGAATTCATTTGAAAAGCACCCCCCGAGCACCGACTCTGCCATTGCGCTGCCATCTTCCAAATCATCGTGCAAGTAATCAGTAATAATTAACGATGGGTGGGGGAGTTGAGAAAGCTTTTGAGCAGCAAAAAAGGCTGCCTCAGAGACCAGTCGCAGTCCGGGTCACCGCAGCTCATGAAATAGGGAATAAGTGAAGGCGATCGAGGCTTGCTTATTCAATCACAATGGTTCTAAAGCAGTACGTGGCTTTGTCATTTTTGTGGTAAATGGGACTCGAAGGCAATGTGCAATTGTTCCGACACATCGTATATTCGGATCAAGACGTGCCCAGTCAAAGGCATCGCGATCGCGCATAGTTGTTTACCAATCAGAATATATGCAAAGTACGGTGCATAGCTAGGCATCGTTGGTTTCTATCTGGCAGGGGCAATACTTGAAAATAGAGAGGGAGAAAAAGAGCGCATTTTCGACGGCTGGGAGGTGCCTCCGTCTTCTCTAGGGACAGCAAAGCTCAGGGAAGCGGCCACTAAAGCTTCAAGCAGGAGATAGCCATCAAGTCGGCGAGCGCGTTTGAGCGATGAGCACTCAGCATACACCACCCCGCCATGCACAGAAGAGACTATCGCGATACCGCAGGCACCTACGCCGGATTTGGTGGCAGAGGAGATTTGATTGACAGAGGACTGCGCCCAACACACGGCGATGCTATGAATGATGACATTGTTTGAATGAGCCGAAGTAGACCTGGGTTATTGAACCAAATTAAGGGACCAATGCACCAGAACAGATCTAGTCACGTAGATTACTACGCGAATAGGTGAAAACACCGTGGGCCTGCATTGCTACTCGTAACCCCCTTAAACGATTTCTGGCCTCTGTCGCCCCCGCACTCACAGTTGGGAGCAGCTGGTCCAATCAGACTACAGTACAAATACACAGGAACAGACGATGAAACGGCATAGCGCACCTAATTACCTACACCATGTCTTCAAGCCATTATTGTCTTCGTGCTCCGGCGCAAGAGTTTCGACTTCTGCATTCCATATCCACTATGGCGTCAGGAGAAATCACCGGCCAATTAAGACGATACAATTTGGAGGACAATCATCCATTTGTTTCAGTTTCGCATGTGTGGGGAGATCACATTTAAGAACGCCCAGTCCATTTGGAATCTGGATGCGGCCTGAATATATCTCGGATATCTCGCAACCTTGAGTCCTTCCTTTTGAGTTTGCTCTGCCACAATGCACAAACTCTCCCTCAGCTTTGGGAGGGTGGAAGCATGCTGCCACTTTGGATCGACATGATATCTATCAATCAACAGGATGCAGCGGAAAAAGCGTCACAAATTCCTCTCATGAAGGATTTGTATTCACGTTCGCATCTGGTCTTGATATGGATTCATGAATACGACCAACTCATTCGCTATGCCTTTTCTTACATCCGCCATGTGTTGAAAGCGCCACATCTTCACACTGAAAAACGCCATGAGTTGTTTGATCCGCTTGGCTGGGATGCAATTCGGCGCTTGTGCAGTTGCGCTTGGTTCCATTGTCGATGGACTGTTCAGGAGGCAGTCATACCAAAACATGCAACTATTCTCTGCGGACCAGAGGTGATGGCGATGGACGATGTGTTCAGCGGCGTCGACATTGCTGTTGAAGCAATGTTGTCAAGACCAAGCAACTGAAGTCCCTCAAGTTTGCCAATACAGGCCGGGTGAGAGCACTCCTTCTTAGAGAAGTGAAGAGACTCTATGTTCGTCAAGAAGGTCGTGTGCAGCTCTTAGTTATGGCTACTTGAGCAGCTTCGGCACACCCAAACAACACTGCCACACGACCAAATCTATGCCATTTTGGGCTTATGTCAGCAGGAGGAATCATCTAGGAATGTGATCAGATATGACCTTGGCCCAGGAGAGTGTTACAGGACAAGTGCGATTGTTCACTCCCAAATCCACCATGACGTGGACTTCCTCAGCCTGTGTGCACCTTGTCCGGATTCAACCACAGATGATGAGGGTAATTCAGTTGTGTCGAAACAAGGCTGTCCCTCTTGGGTACCTGCCTAGCAGTCGTTGAGCACTCAGCGTTGCTTAGGTCCCAGCAGCTTCGAAACGACTCGGAACATCTTCAGCGCATCGCACGGCATTGCTTCCAACATCACAATTGCGGGAAATGAGTTAATAGTGACTGGTCTCTTTCTTGACCGGATCAACACCATCAGCGAGCGCTTGTCGCTGCGGCAGAATACCGACTTCTCGAATCCAGACTCGGCAATTTTTGAGGAGTATTAAAAATTGTGGAAAGTGGAAGGAGATCCAGCACCTTACAACGATTTGAGAGCTCGTGCCGAGTCTTTCACCAGGACAATCAGCCTCGTCGGAGTCTATTTGGACCCTCGGCCGTCGCCTGAAGATGTGTCAGAGATGGTGTACCGGTGATGTGGACAATCAGAGATGTCTGAGACTTGCAAGATGCGGCTTAACACTCGGGACAAAAGAAAGCGACTCTTTACGGAGAGGTTTCATGCGCATGAAGCGGTTGAAGTCATGGGTACCAGTGCTCACAGTGCAGGGATACATTGCTCTTGTCCGTGAACAAGTCGAACCCCAGGATGAGATTTGGATCATTGGTGGTTCTAGTGTCCCCATACTTCTCTCTCGGGATTCCGAAGATCCAAGCCATTTTCGTGTGAAGGGTGAAGTCTTTCTTGATGGGTTCATGTTTGGGGAGGTCCGGGAAAGTGCATCCGATATTGAGGAACAGTGTTTGCAGATCAGACTGATCTGAAAAAGTTCAGGCAGGTCTACGTGAGCTATGCTCTAACAGTCGTTTCGAGTACCATGCCCTCCCTTGCTCTGGAAACTCTCGCGGAGGTTGCCAGATGTTCCATTAGTTGATTCTTGATTTTGTGACCTCAGCACTGCTGAGTTCCGCAAGTCCGCTAGTCATGTAATAATCATTTCAAGCTTGTCTCGGAAGGAGCAGTTATCAGCGCGAATCGACTTACTAGAGCGGGAGAATAGCCATCTGTACCGAAAACTCCAGACGCATCAGTCAGATGTGCGAGCAGCATTGGACTCGGAAGCCAGATTCTCATATCTGCAATCACATAGCAAGCACTCCGACCATAAGATCCGCCAGCAGGACCAGCTCATTGCTAGGATTTCCAATACTGTTAGCCAGACCTTCAAAGAGTACCAAAGCGCAGTTGAACAGGGAGGCCACCAGGGAGGCAACCACAAGGTGGACAATACAGAGAGGTGCCCACACTCGACCAGTGTCTTTGACTGACACAGACAGCGATAGCGATACCATTTCCGACTTTTAGGTGTACATAGGCGATTACCATCCCTCCTAGCCCCACGAGTCAAAGGTCCACATGATCCGACGACAATTTAGGTTCGATGAGTCCCGATGTTAGGCGCAGACATGATTGTAGATATTTGATCTTGATACTAGGGTTTGGCGGAGGCTGTTGACTAGCGTGGCTCGTGTGTTGTGGCTGCAAATAGCAATTGGATTCGACCGCGGTGATTTTAAACTATTATAAAATCGGCAGCTAGAGGGAGCCTGAATTTAGCCGAGTTATTTGAAACCCTACTTTGATTTGGTAATTGGCGTTAGTCGTTATCTGCCAAGGCAGTCACACTGCATGAGCGTGAATAATTGTCTCTCACCAGCAAACATTTCAAATCGTGCCTTGAAAAATGCATGGGTGGGTTTTCATGCCTAGTCAACAGACCAATAATCCTTTATCTTTGTAGTACAGCATCAGCTGCATCAACGCATCGGCGGCTTCACTCGAATTAAAGAAGGACCGATGACAAAAATTGGTCAGGTAAATCGGTATCAGCCTGTCGGATCAAACATGCATACGGCCCCCATCCGATATACTCCTCCAAGTGTGAACATTTTGCATCGCCAGCTAAGCGATACTCAATGCGCAAGACAGCCCTTGGGTTACGCGATACCATACAAGCAGTACCAAATTATTTTCTATCATTTCAGAATCGTAGGGTCACGAATGGGATCTTTTTTCCATATCACCTTCGGAGACACCTCGTTGGAGGTAGAACGACAAGCGGGTGCACTGGACCGCAGCCGCGATGGTCACCATGATGACGTCAATGCCAAGTTGCATTTCATAACCGTTTCGTAACATTTAGCTTCATACTCCCTACCCCGCTTCTTGCAACAATTAAGATGATAGTCAGGCGCCAGGGTGCCAACACGTCGACCTTTCGGTCTGACCATCTACAACAAATCGCGCAATGTCATTCGCACCTGAAAACGCCATCGATTCTGCACACTCCTGCGGGTTGCTATGGGCAGCGCCGAGCCGGACATCCACTTACCATTGCAACCATACAGATTGCTGCATCCCAGCAACGAGGGCCCCTACGCCACGATTCCGCCAGAGCTATCAAGGTGCGATAGCCGTGAATCTCGGCGCATTCCTGCTACCAGCACTGTATGGAACGCTTTCCAAAATCTGGGTTGCTCGCATTGATACTACGTTGGTAGTCACCACGGATGTTTATACATATATTGGAACTTTTGCGGAGATTCTTAACGATGGCCTGCCCCGTGCTGCGTGGGTCACGATTGCAGATCGGAATGCACGCTCGCCACGCGAACGGCTTCGATTGACGCACACTCTGATCGCCGCACAAGCACTACTAGGACTCATTTTGAGCGTGGTCGTCGCTGGCGCAGCTGAGACCTTTGCTGCAAGCTTCGTGCCCGTTGAGGTGCGCACTGCCAGTTTAATGTATGTGCGCATTGGGGCCTTCTCAGCCTTCAGCTCGGCCATTGAGACAGCAGTGGCAGCAGCAGCACGCGCTCTTGACAAGCCGGACGTCCCTTTCGTTATCAGTTCAGTCAAGTTTCTTATCAACATCGCTCTTGATCTCCTTCTACTATCACCATTCCATGTCACCATTGCTCAGCCCTCAGTCAATATGCAGGCTGGTATTCAGCTTGCTTGCGGTTTGGCAGCAGCCGTCGCCGGCGTATGCCATCTTTTCTGGACACAAAGTCGACCTTTAATGCGACGAGAAGGCGTCCGCCATGCCGCCCCAAGCTGGCGGAGCCTTCTTATCCTCGCCCGCCCAGGCTTGTTGACCTTAGCCGAGTCGCTCGTCCGCAACGCCCTCTACCTTTGGCTTGTGAGCAACATAGTGAGTCTGGGGGCCCTATATGCTACAGCCTGGGATGTCTTTAACACAATCCGATGGGGGCTCGTCATGACACCAGTGCAGGCCCTCGAGGCTACAGCGCTGGCCTTCACGGGGCATATGTGGGGTGAGTGGCGGCGACGGATTGGTGTGCATCAGCGGCGGCCCAAGGTCTCTCCCAGCGATCTTGTGCGCATTATGAGACCGGCTCTGATGTCTATGGCGTTGGCCCTGGCGGTCGAGGTCCCCTTGGCTATATTCCTGTCGCTTTTTGGCGCCCGGCCCTTTTCTCTCTACCTTAGCGGCTCGAGTGAAGTGGCTGACATAACAGCATATATGTGGCGCTCCATCGACTGGTGCTACATATTCTATGCGATGTCAACGCAGCTAGCTGCTGTATTACTCGCAACCCGACCAAAGTGGTACCTCTACCAGAGCCTGATTAGCAACTTGCTTTACGTCCTACCTTGGGCTGTCGTGTGTCAAGCCATACCCCTGCTGCCTGAGAATGCCTGGACCTATCACAGCCTGGTGTTTGGCGGCAGTCTCGTTTTCACCTTTATCGATGTGTTGGTCGTCAACATTGCCTGGGCCTGGACTTTACGGACTGGCAGGGCACATTTGGAAATCTGGCACGGAGCCGAGGTGGTCTGAACGGATTTAACTAAAGAAATACTCCCTTGACCTTGACTGAACTCTGAGAGTCAGGTTGAGTTGACAGTTGATTTATCGTTCTCCAGTCTTGCAATTCTACTTGGACGTTAACCTTCACGTCCTCAAAGTTTAAAATTCATCGGGTATTTGAAAAACAATCAAGATAGCCACAATCGTTCCAGAGACAGGGTTTGTCTAGATTTGCGCAAGCGCTCAAAAGTTGAGAATAATGCCCAGCTAGTTATAGAATGAGTAAAATCGACGAACAACTCTCTTGCCGTAGAACATAGCCAATCATTCCAGCAATTTGCGGATTGATTATCAAGCAATTACCCTGTATATTGATGCATAGTCTGCTTTATATAATTGCTGGGCTTTCTATGTTGTTCATATCGCACTTGAAAACCTCAGTTCCTGTCCGTGGAGAGACAGAAGTGACGACGAAGTGGTCTTGGTGATTGGGTTCACGGATTCAGACGATGAGAATGATTTTAGCTGCTAGAATTCCGTCAGACCTGTGGGGCTTGGCAGCTTATAGATCGGCGAGATCGGCGAAGTCGGCGAGATTTAGATGCAAAAAAGCCCACACACACGATTGTAGTCACGCTATGAAAGCCAAAAAGCCATGTTGCTTTTGTTTCTTTTTTCACCCTTACCGGTGGTGATTTCCTTCTATGACCATATTTCCCAGCCCTACATTCTACATTTCCGAGCTGTGAAGCTGAACCATTGCAACATATGTCACTTTTAGATGCTATCCAGTGACTAGCTTATTTCGTTGTTTCTCTCCAGCAGATGATTTGCACTCGGAATTGCGGGTGTATCAACAAGATGGGTGATTGCAGCTTACACGGGTCTCTATCAAGGCAGACTAATTACTCAATCACTTGTGAGTACAAAGTTGTAAACACAGCTTCTGATTGCGTGGACAAACGAATCATAAATGAACTTCCCCAGCGTAGCTTAAATCTTCTGGGATATATATGCTGTCTTTTGAGTCTTGAGTGCGGTTATCTCAACTAACCCATCCACAGTGGATGAAATCATCTTCATAGGGTTCCCGGATTATCTCATCTCAACTTTTTCATCCATTACATTCTATTACCGGGGGCGATCAGTCATTATCAACCAGAAGCAAGATATCAAGTCCCCGATTCCGAGATTAATGACGACAGGTCACTGCTCGCAGGAACACGCAACGGAGCACGCCTGAACCGTAGATTGATGGTCCAAGAAATCCAATGGAAGTGGCCAGCATTGTGGGTGCATATCATATTTAAAGGCTATAGTAGCTCTACTATGGCTTTGCATCGCACGGCCGATTCGGAAGGTATGATGGCTTCGACGCCTCCCTGAGCTTCCAGTATCCACTTAATGTCGACACAGCCGATGTATAGCGTGTCCCGGTGCGACGACGCAACAGCGCAACAAGTTGATACACAGTGATGTCATCAATCAAAGCCTCAAATGCTGAGGCTTCCCTCAGTCAGTCTGCCTCGTGAGGGTCGAACCCCCCCCCAATGTGTTTTCATACGCGGCCTTAGGTAGTTATTGTCTGTGCTTTGGGTGGCAGCTTCTTCAGGCGACGCCTTTTCACACCCATCGCAAATGCAGAGCTATGATAACCGTCGACCGACCGCAAATTCGTATCGAGGTTCCAAGTTGTCGCTTGCAACTCGTTATGAGAGACGTTCTTGACATTGTCCAGGGGCATGAATGGCATTTTTTGGCATCGGAGCGCCCATCTGGCCTCCCAACCCAAAACTCTGCGCGACACAACCGAGAAAATGTGGGCCGGATAATCATGTATAATAGGACATTTATTGGGAGTACGGCCACGATCGAAGGCATCTACTCTTTAGTGGCAAGCATTCAGTTATTAGCTACATGGATAGAGAATGATTTCTTGCCTTGGTACAAAAGGGCAGTCTTAGGTTCAGAGTAAACGAAATAAATCCTTGGCTCTTTCCCACAATCGCTTGACGGTAATGACTGCAAGCATCTGGAGTTTGGGGATTAAAGCTCTTATAGGTTGATTTTACGTCCCTCGGCCCGTGGTTTTCTCCATAACTGAGATTTCCAGCGCTTTGTGCAACTGCTTTGAACTGACCTCATTATGAACCGGGTTTATCTCCTCTAATGCCTTCCGTGGGGGGTAGAGCGTGTTCCAATCGAGCCACGACCAGATCCACGGCGCCCAAGCGGTGTCAGAGTCCACCGGGCAATCTAAATTCACGAAAAGAGGATGACGCTTCCAACTTTTGGAAATGTAGCTATCACCCTCTTCTCATGTCGCATTCCATTCGAATGGCTTGCTCCTCAACATCCTTCCAGTCAGAAACGCCTACCGCATACAGCGCTGATGTTCTGGTAAGCTTCGCAATACGGCCTCGGGCATTGTAAATAGTAACTATTTCGTCGTCCCATTCAAAGCACATGTGAGGGACTTCTTGCGCTTGATGCGCTTAGCGAAGTTTGGTCGTCCGTGCCAACGGGTACTATTAGTGTGAATATCGCCCTCTCAAATCACTCCACCCTCATATTTTGTGGGGAGGAACAAGGCAGCGACGGGAAGCAATAATACACCAATAACGTATTAGGTAAACAGATGTATGATGTATGGAAAATTGAAATGAAAGATCCTCGAGAAAGTGTCGTACCGAGTGAAAAGTAGGTGCAGAGATAACAGGTTTGTCTGATAAAGGTTTACTAAACTCATTATTGAAGCAATCCATAAGAAGCCGGACGGCTTTTATATTCTAGCATTTCAAGTAAGAACAAGAATGATGAGAATGTCCCAGCTTCTAAATTTGATACTTACTTGGCTCTGAACCTATGAATTTTTTCAATTAAAGACGAAGACTGGACAAGGAACTCAATATCAATTTCAAACTTGACGTACGAGTACAAGATAAGTTACTTTAAATCTTCGGAGCTGCGTTTACGCCATGCTTACAACAGGCTTGGCTTATGGTGCTTAATTGCTACCGAATCCTCATCTGGAAACAATATCTAATTTCTAGATGCGGGTTTTTTTAGTTATCAGATTGCGGAGCAAATATGCAAATAAGCATAGTTGCTGAACCACTCACCCTTTTGTATGCCCGACAAAGCTACATCTTCCATACTATCACGAATCGATTTGAATGTTCCTGAAGCGACGCATACCATTAGTGTTCATGTAAGCACCGAGTATTGTGCATTTAACGCTAGGCACAAATCGGTAGCCACGATCGTGATCCTTTTGCGACCACTCATTTCCCCGCCAATTAGGCGTTTCCCTTTTTTGTCTATCCGTTTCATTCACTTAAACCTGCCCTCTAGAGTGAAAACGAACGCGAATTCCGTCTGTCTGTACTTATCCCCATAACCACGGCAGGCATGCCGTCTCCCACAAATTGAGGATATGCCTTATCCTCAAGATGAAGTCTCCCGCTGTCTCCTCGTTTGTGATCAACGGGTGCTCTACCTCGAGCCGAGACAGCTGCAGAATTTGGAGGATCTCTCTGCTGTCCCAATGCATAGTACCGCTCATCACCACATCAGTAAAGGAGTACGGGGCGTGAAAATTAGCGCTTCGCCGCATGAGCAGACAACCGGAATACGTGTGGATCTCGACATAGGGCCGGGAGGCAGATCGTCTAGCGGTATCCAGCTTTCGAGACTCCTAGGGGGCTATACTGGTCTTAGCTTCTCACCACAAACGTCAAAAACCGTCGTAAGGACGCCATGACGATCGATATGAGGCATCGAGAATGCGCCCTTCTCTTGGCACACAGCTGGAAGCACATTAAGTCAAGCAGGTCTACGGAACCAGGCGAGTTCACATTGCCACTGCCAGTCTTGGAGATTTCCATGATAGAGTAGGAGGGGAGCGGAATCAGGCAAGAGAGAGTCGGACTGGGCTTGTGCCCTCCAAGATTCAGCATATTGACCGGCCCGTAGTCGGGGTTTCGCAGTTTATGGATGGCCGAGGTAGGTGGGATTGACTGCGGCCTGATTACCGCGGCCGGTGGCTCTTCGAGAAGTCGTGTGCTTCAATGTTTGGAAAGGACGAGATATATTTGACGAATGAGTTTACGTCAAAGCAAGACCTGTCAGCGTTCCATTGTTTGGGGACGAGAATTGGCACCTTCGGGCTTGCCTTTTCCAGTGACTCTCGCAGCGTGTGCCCTTTGACAGTAAGCCTGTACCAGATCGGACCATTCGCTGCAGGCTGGGCAGGTCAAGCTGTGCTCCATGGTCCGACTACACAGAATCATTTCTCCACAGTGAGCTTGTCCGTGCGGCAGCTTGATGTGCTTCTCCAGGGCGTTGCTTCTGGCGAATGAAACCTTGCAAAGATGGCACTGGTGTCCGAAACTCCATTGGCTACACTGGTGACGTCTTCTTCCGTATATTACCTCCGGCCAATGTTTGGAGCACTGGCGTTGATGGCGACGGTTGAAATGATGGCTGAAGTTATGTCCACAGATTGGGCACTGTTGGGCGATCATGTTGCATCGACCAGGGTGCGGAGATGGCTGCTTAGACCCAAGTTTAAGGAGTCCACGGATATATTGGTTAAGAGGATTGGAACCAGGTTCTTCCTCGCATGTAGATTGAAAGCTGTCTTCTGGTAGCTGTTCAACAATACCCTTGCCAATGTCTTCCTGTGTCAGCTGACTCACTTGATGGGCGTAGGAAATAGACATAGACTAAATTGTTTGCACAAGTGCCGCACGGGGCCTGCTATTACTATTGAACTGCCACAAAGTAGTGCAAAATATTAGCACACACAAAGCTTCTGACATGTCCCTCATTCCAGGCTAAGGCCTTATTCGTTTGGCCTTCATCGATCACTTGATTCGGTGCCTTTTTACCTGCGATAGGCAAAGACGGAAAGTCCTACATACAACATCATGCTCCCAAACACAAACCAAAAACTGAAAAACAGGCTGAACCATCCACGTGGGCCGATTTTCAGGCGTGGGTGCCTTGTAGGGGATTGATACATCGCTGAATAGCGATGACTTGAAGAACGCGATGGGGCGGCAACTGTAATGCTCCCGTAATTATGTGGTGATGCCCTTTGCGAAGTTTCAGGTGTTGGAAACGTCGTTCGAGCGTAATTTCGTTTAAGTCGGGAACGATCATGTCTGTGGATATGCAATGGATGCAGATACCTCAGTGTTGGAGATTGGCCTGCGAGAACTCTTGATGTCGGATGCATTGGAATATAGTTGATCAGTTTTGACAATGACTCCGGTGATATTGCGACCCTACTGCCTTTAACCTGGAAATTTTTGAAGACAGCAAGTTTTTCCCGCCGTTTATGTGTGTTCACCCATGACTTCTTTGGCAGCATCGGAGAAGAAGGGAGGAGCGTCAAAAGCATTCCATTGTCGGGATGGGTAGGACTGGGCTCTATTGGCAAGTAGTTCGACCGGATCGCAGCATTAGAGGAATGGCGAATGAATAGGTCCTGATTTCGGAGAGAAGTGACCTTTGTATAAGGGGCCTATGCATCAGCTTGTATCCACCTGTGATATCCATTCAAGCGGCGGTGGAAATAAGATCCTACTATCATGAAATCCACAATGCCATCAGAATCAGGCCATGACAAGACCACGACAGGGTGTCCAGAGTACTCTCTGGTTCTGTCTTTTTCGAGATACAGCATGGTTCCTGGAAAACGTTGAGACATGATCGTTGACGTCAAATTGTTCTTTCCTCCTTGTGAATGAGGCCTGAATTATTAGTCACTCACCCCATTTCAGGCAGATTGAGACATGGGGAGCTCTTACCTTGGCTGTTAATTTTTCAAGTAGGCGAGGATAATCAACCACGAAGGCTGCATTAAATTTCTTTGACCGAGTGAGGCATGAGAGGGAGGTAGGATTTGTTTCTAATCAAATCTCAGATCGCTGATGACTGTATGGATTATTATCCGCCGAAGAGAATGGCTGACCTGTGCACACGACAATGTGGCTTGCAAGCGTTGCATGTACCAAGTGCATGTGGCTCCGCAATTACGTGTCCATTTGCGTGATGGCCCAATGGCATCGCGAAGATGTTGGTCTAGCGGAGGAAATGTGCAGGAACGTTGAGACATGAGTTAAGCTTTTATCCACCCACCTTGACAAGCTAGTGTTATGTGGCTTGCCTGACCGGTTTCAAACGACTGGCCGTAAGGCAGCCAATGTGCGCACCGCATATGTACTACGTGCCGCGCCTGCATATATCACCAACATGTCTGGAAGCAGTGCCCGGAGCCAATAGGAGAATCTGACCAATCCGCGCCTTGTTGAGTGATCGGCTTACGGATTGGAAAATCATGTAGAATAAGCGTGCACAGTCTTCTACATACGTGCAATTTAAACCCATGATTGACTCCTCCTCTTGGAAACGGGTGATATATGCAAGCGCGGCACATATGGACACAAACAACGCGTATGTTGGTCGACTCGCAGCCACTCCTTGGGACCCGTTCAACAAGCCACGCAAAACCTACTTACGTGCACCCGCTGTTCTGCACAATCCGGTCTCAGACGAGACTGGCCCGAACAGGCCTCCAGCCGCCGTGCTATGTGTCGCACTTGGAGAAAATCGTAATGTCACCAACGCTTCGAAGGGTGTCACAGCCAATAAAGAGCCCAGCCGACAGGAAGCTAAGAATCAAACAACGCATGGACAGATCTCTTTGATTAGCTCTACGAATATCAGCTTTGGCGACTTTTCTGCATCACGTACACACGACCAGGCCATTCACAAAGTACAGAATCCCTGTGTAAAAAGGTCTCGTTCCGAGGGCTTGGCGGGAGTGCGGTGTTGCGTTCTCACGATCACTTTGCCTTTCCTAGTTCTCTCATTTAACCTAATGAGGGCCGATTGTACGTCTGAATTGATATTTTGCACATTATTGGTACTCTTGCACCTTTGCCTCACTCGATTGCTTCAAAGTGCAAATAGATATTAAATCACGAACATTGAAGTATTGTTTTCACCTTTCAAATCCTGGTGGGGATTCTTTTCCAGCGTCCTATGACTTGGAATAATTTTGAGCAATCAAGAAGATACTCGGAAGCATCCGAAAATGCCTCCTGAAAAACAATCGCGCATGAAGAACAAGCTCATGTCGTGAATGAAGCTTTCAGTACAGATTCACGAATCCCACGAGCTCAAAACTGAGATGGTCTGAAATTTGTCGGATCGTTACCTTCCATTCGGACGACGCCCAACCCCTGGGAGATTCCTCCCATGGTTCGTGCTCGATACTTATGCAGGATTATTCCCAATAAGAAAATCACTCATCGATACCGGCCATACAGAACAAACCAGAATGCAAGAGGTGGTACGTAGCAACCAACACGGCGCTAAACTACCCGAGCTGAGGAGACCTTTCAAAAACCGCAGGTCGAGGTTTCGCAATGAGTGCGGAACCCTGCATGGAATGAAGGTTACTAGGATGTTCTCCACAACCATTCCGCATATGGTATCGTGTATGAAGCCCTCGTTGTCAAGATCATATTTGTGCAAAGGTGGATGAGCGACAGCATATGTCCTCTGTCAATATATATCCAGAAAACCAGTCCACAAGTACAAGTCATAAAAAAAAGGTGAATGCAGTTGAAATTTCTAGTGCGTTTGATCTGAAGTGTAAACTAGACATGTCAGGAATTTTGAATCGCCGTGGTTAGAGTATCAATGATGTTTCTAGCCAAAGAGAATTTCCTGAGCCCAAACATCATCTAGACGATACCTCCAGCTTTCAATTGATGGTTAGCGGTCGTAGTCACACAAACCCCTTGACAGTTCTCGCATTGGTCACAGTTACAACGCTCGCGGGGAATGCGGGCATCAGATCCTAATACTGTCTTTTCAACTACATAAACTACGTGGCTGTGGGTCATGCTGCGTTGTGATCTGCCACAGAATGAAGCAGGCTGACAGTTTAGTTTAGCATAGACACTGATCGAGGGATGATGAGTCAGGCACAATACGCGGTCAAGGCAGTATACTGTGGCTCGTTGTAACATCAAAACTGGAATTCTCTGCACATGTCAACATGAAGCCTTTCAGTCAAATCAACAAGGCCCTAAGAGGAACTTTCAGATGAAATGGCGAAGTATCAGTAGGCAAGAGGCAAGGTTTTGGCCGCCTTCGCTGCCCTATTCAACTAACTGAGAAAGTCCCCTCTACTTTTGACCGTGATGACCTTGATGGCCCTGATTGTCATTTCTTCCTTGGCTCATTCCGGCGCCAACGCCTCCAAATGCAGCGTAACTGGTGTTCTCATTGCGGGCGGCTCCACTTTGGGCACGCGATGCGAATCCGCCTGATGACATGTCGCGGCTCGCTTGCGCCTGGAGAGGTTGGAAAAAAGTAAGAAGATGCGAAATATTCCTGAGGACGGGTGCTTACTTGAGTTGACTGGATGTGCGACGCCGCGGACGGTGTCATCGGATTTCCAGACCCCCCCTTCTGCCCTGGCATTTTGATTTGATCACGAACGTGGGGCGATTGTTGTTATAGGAAGATTGTGTCGATATGAATGTCAACTGTGGTGGTTTGATTTTCCATACCAGCGAGGCCTGTTGTTGATGTGTTTGGCTAAGATCAATACATATATATAGTATTACTGCTCACAAACGCAATTAAGATGTTATACCAAGCAAATCAGACACTGTGCAACGTGCATCGGGCAGCCATGACGCAAATTAATCTTGAATTTCAAACTCAAATTATACCCTAGCCGCCAAAAATGGTCAGCGGCGTGAGCTAAATTACATGAAGTAAATCATAAAAAGTCAAAAGTCTATCTGCAACCAATAAAAGAATGATGGAGCATTTTCGTGCTTTCGGTGCCGCTAGTGACGATGTCTTAGGGACAAGCGTGTGGATTAGTCGTCACTGTCATAAAATGATGATTCCAGTCCCTCATGAACAATGCCGCCAATATAGAATGCGTGCTCGAGTATCCCAGCCTCTGCTGAGAAACCTTGTGCTCGCTCCAATTATACTGCAAACTTGGATCAATTCGTGAATAATTAACTTCAAGGATTCAGGCATGATGTTCAGAAACGTCTGACATTCATAATGTCAATGATTGCGGAGAACTCTCATGTGTGAAACCTACGCCAGTCGCGAACAATTCAATATTTGAGATTGTGTCACTGCTCATGGAAAATGCAACAACTTGGGTAAGATTGAATCCAATCATTCTTTAAGATTTGATATCAAAAATCTCTAAAAATCTCGATGAGCTAGGACATGCTTCTTGCTGTGAAACGCTCTTTGTGGTGTTGATTGCGTAAAGTTCCGAGGTCTAGCTACTACCATCGTTCTGGGAGGCGCTAATCAATTAAAAAAAAACTGGACCTCGCACCTCATCGGCGTAGGGGAATCCTGATCTGATTCCAGTACTAAAACAAGATTCATTAGGGTAAAGTTACTTAT
Source organism: Hansfordia pulvinata (assembly GCA_006538405.1). NCBI lineage: Eukaryota > Fungi > Ascomycota > Sordariomycetes > Xylariales > Hansfordia > Hansfordia pulvinata. Next base: position 146,018 of record BJKQ01000024.1, read on the forward strand.
ACAAAGGCCAATGAGGGGTGAGCAGGCTACATCATTCAGGTGAATTAGTGCGACTTCGAACTGTATAGCATACGGTGGTGACGTGTACAGGCATCATAGTTTGCGAGGTCCAATCCGAGATCCTTTTACCTGCTCAGATGATCACCGGAGTTTTTTCCATCAAACTGTTCAGTCACGAGACGTCTCGATGTGACTTGAAGGGTCCTAAGTTTGATGTTCGAAAATAGAGGGGGGCTTGATCACACGAACTTCAAGGCGTCGGCGAAAGGAGCTATAACCTTAGTAGCTGCTGTAGCTTTGACGCCACAGCCATAAAATCGTCCTCGCTCAAGTTGAAGGATCACCTCTACCCTTGTTACCCTGCACTTGATATACACCCTCTCATACCAAGCCATTGTCAACCCTATGGGTAGATTTGATATTTTGCAATAATTCCTTTCCATCTCAGTTTAGCACTTTGATTTGTCAACATATTGAGAAATATCGTCCAAGCATACTCCAGGGACGTGGAGGAATCAACAATGCAAAGGACCCAGTGATTGAATGACACAGGGGAAGGTGAGGTCAGATTAATGGATTTCTTGGCCCAAACACCTTTAAGGGCGGCTGGCGTTTTTTCTACACGGAGCAGCTTTGCGATCATTGGCTATTAAGCAAAACAATACTATTGTGCGTTGCGTCTGGAGCGTCTGTGTTTAATATGACTCGTTGTCAAACTCATGCTTTCATAAAGGTTTCAAACATTTTTTTTTTCACCTCATCATTTGCCTCTCGGTTGATTTACTTCCAGCGTCGGGATCGACGCTGTTGATAGACATGAGCGCAGTTGCTCGGAGACGTCCGTGCAGTAGCGCAGCAAGCTTCTCCGCGCCAATCACCAAAATCGGCCAAATGAGTCAAGACAGGCAGGATGATCCATTGGTGCCCCCTCATTGAAAAAGAGGTCGGACTTCCAGCTCAGACTTTTATACAGCAAATCTTGAGCCCCTGCTTCAAACCCTGACAACCCTCAACAAATCATCAGTTACCCAGGCTAGCCTCCAACAAATCTGGAATGAGAAGGACAGCACGGAGCGATGTCTAGAGATTTGCACGGGCATCTTGGCTCACGTCAACTCGTTACGCCTTCACGCCACATAAGACATATCATCCGTGCAAGATCCTCCACAGACAGAGACAGAAGCTTCCGCGTCGACCTCGACTGCATTAGGCGAGTGTAACGACCATCAGAAAAACACCATCAGCGAGCTTGAAAAGATCGGGGATTTGGCCAAGGATAGCTTGCGCGCCCCATGTTCCATTGCTGGTGACATGGCGGCGGCGATACAGAGACTCCGGCGTGAAATGGACAGCACGAAACAGCGATTATCGGTTTGTGAGGGAGCATCTGATCGGGCCAAAGAGGAACGTGTCCATATTATTGAATATGTTCAGATTGGGGATGACGGATGGCAACTGTTTGTCTCTCCACTTAGCGAATTCTTCAACATCAAAGATGCGTATGCGGGCCACAGAGCCCTGCAGCCTATCGGTTCTATAGTTGATGATACTTTGTGAGGCCTGCTCAAGGGCTGATGTATACGAGTCTACTGCTGGACATGGTGACATAATCACAGTCATTCCAACTGTACATCGGTGCGATTATTTTGTCCTGGGGTGAATGCACCGATTCCTCTGCGAATAGTCTTCGTATCGTATAGGTGGTCCTTCGTATAGAGGAGTGATTGAAAGCCGTGGTCTCGTTTTCATATCGATGACACGGTGTGTAGGACGAGCGGTATCTGTAACAGCGGAAGGAGGCAATCCTGTAGTTCTGCATTCAATCGGTGGCTTGTGCTCAACTGTGGGTTCCGAAGAAGGGTCGCAAACGTTTGGCTGGTATGTTTACGCCATGTTTGGGTTCAAGGGGGCGTAGTCAGGAGCCACAGGCGGTTGGGTGTATGGTCGAACATAGGAAAAGTCTGCAGCAGATGAGAAGATGAGAGCTAAGAAGAGAATACCCTTTGAATTATTGAGTACAGGGAGCGTGGTGGCGCGAGGGTGCGGAAAAGGCTTAGACGGCGCAATCTGCCGCCGGTGCTGCACAGCAGTCAGCTGCGGACAGGGCGCCGAGAGAATGCGGGTCGGGCTGACAACAGGCCTATTTGTAGGCAAACTGGTGCTAGGCTCATGGCCTCGTAACCATCTGATCCCAGTCAACTATATGGGCGGTTTTAGCACTGGGGTGTTCATGGCCCTGTCCGCGTATGAATCGCTAAAGGAGTACAAATTTGCGCTAGAGGGGCACAACGGATCTACCTCTCCGACAAAACAATCAATCCGTGCTCGATTGTCAATTACCACCGCTGCAGCAGAATACTCAGCGAGGTGTGCGCCCAACTCAGCTCCAGTAATTCTCATTCACCCTTATCCCGCTATCAAGGTACCTGTAATTTACGTGCGTTACCGATATCAAAGACGATACTGGAAGCAGGAGCTTGATGCTAGCAAAGATCCATAAGACTTTGTCCTTGTCTGGTTCTACAAATTAGCGCAGGAAAGTTCCATGCATGGATCATGCTTCATGTCAATCTTATCATTTAACAATAGTGAGCAATTAGAAGCAGAACAACCCTCCTGCCCGAGCGCAGAGCACGTCAGAATATCGTTAGGATGGGCGGTGACTTCCAGGTTCGGCTCGGCCATATGCTAACAAAGTCGCCTGCTGCGCCCGACCTACCTTGAGGAACACAATGGCAACTCCACGTCAACAGGACATGTGCGAGACCAGCCTCCTTAAGTAATGGTAGGTTTATGTCAGTGTTGACGCCGTCTGTCGCTCCGCATGGTAGCGAAACTGGCCGTCGGGGTCTGCTGAGGTGGGGGTCTTTTTTCGGTTGACGACCTCTCGGTGTATGTTCATGGTTCGCAGACGGGCTCGGAGATGTGCCTTCGTAAGCTTGTGCGGTGCCTTGTATTCCGCGACGGATACCATTGTCCGTCACGATGGGATCTCGTCCGAGCGGTACAAGCAGATTTGGTCGGGTCGCAATCGGTGCAGGTCGCGGCGGTGGTCGGGTGTACGTTTTGGGCTCTGCCGGGATAGATCGTGTCTGGGACTGCATCTCAGCATCGACGGCTTCCTCCGACGCCTCCCTGATGGCGTGAGGGTGGTTCTCAAAGACTATGCCCTGGCACAAAGCAACGGAGCCTTCGCCGGCAGAGGAGCCATTGGTGCTGATCCCCTTCATCTCGTTGAGTATCGCTCATAACTGTCGACGCTCAAGAATAATCACTTTCCAACGTGACTGCGCTTTATCCTCGGCAGCCCCGCCCGGAGCCACCGCAGCGCCCTTGCAGTATCTCAGGCGCCTCCACGAACATCAAATATCCTGTGAACTTGCGACATGCCATTGCTAAGAAAAGTGTGCGGTGCAGTTCAATAACCGGCACCACGCGCGGGATGTTCAAAGACCAGGCTTGAAAATCAACGGCTAGAAGCTGCCCAATGACAATGCAGCGCCTATCATCTACACCGGGCGGAGGGGGGGGAGTGCATACTCAGAGCTGCTAATTTGGTTAAACACGCGGCATCTCGTTTGGTATCATCCGTTGACGAACTGCACGACGACGAATGCGCGGCTGTCGGGCCGAGCACGTATTCTCGCGTGAGTACGAGGTACACGACATGATTATTCAGACACACGCCTAGACTCTGGGAAGGCTGGCCACGAACGGCATCCCTTGAAATCACTGCCGCTCACCAGCTGTTTCACAATACCACTCGAGGTGATGTATGGAGCAAAATGAATCACAAGAGAGATAAGATAGTCAATAATTGGCAGCAACAGCAGCAATGATATGACGCCACGTCACGACCGCTTGGTGACGCACGCCGCAGCAACAAGGCCTTTTTCGATAGCCCTGCTTAGAGGTCGCCTGGTGGAGCCAGCCCCTGTCACGTTACACCCCCAAGACCGCGGCCAGCCTGCATATCGACCATCCTCTGCCAGTCGTAGCCCTGGCACTAGCCGATAAATACGTTCGCTTTTATAGGAGGCCGTGCCGAAAGAGCAGTGAGCTCCCAACGCTAACGACGCACAGGGCGGGCCGATCCACAGCTAGGATGCACTATCACTACCTAGCTGGCAGCCAGCGTCAATACAGACGAGACAGCATATTGCCGTGACTTGCTGCGTGCTCCGTGGTCGCTCGATGGGAAGCTATTTCCTATACTGATTGATATTGCGTCACCCCGAGTCGCTATCATCGCGGTGTCTCCTAAGCTAGGGGATGCTTCAAAAGAAGCCGTTACATCAAAATGGCTCCCGAGCATACATTTTTGCCTCTCATGCAGACACTAAGGACTGACACTTGATTGATGAAGGTTCGCAACCGGGATTTTTTGGAGGCACTTCTGTGAATTGGAGTGATTTGAAGCATCTAGCGGTATATGCACCAATCAGACAGGGGAAAGCCCATTTCACTCTATGGGTCCTGTCGGTCAATGCGCAATCGATTTCTCTTGCTCCGCCGACCTCACAGCCTGGCGGTGCAGATGTACCCAGGCGTAGGCAGCAAGCTGTAGAATGATGACCCCGCGAAGCCCCGCGGCTCTCCAACCGAAGCTTATAATCGGCTTTCAGCCCAGCCCGGCCGGCTCATCTATTTCGCGGCCTTCCTCTTCTCTCCTGTACTGCAACGATATACCTGCGCCTTCCCGCTCGTCACATCGCATCGACCAACATCTCTCAATCCTTTTTACACTACACATCGTGTGCATAAATCTACACCATGTCCAATTCCTTGAGGCTTGCGCCGGTCTTCACATATCCGAACCTGCGAGAACCCGACAGCATCCGGTTACTACAAATCTCCATGAACCCAAGGACGACAATATTAGAGGGCCTATCGATCAACGCGACTTTGGACAAGGCACCCTGCTATCAAGCACTGTCATACGTTTGGGGCGACCGAAACGCCGCCGACCCATACCTTTCATTGGGTAGTGGCGTCGTCCGAATCCGGTCAAACCTTTTCAAACTCTTGATAAACTTGGCAGGGGACGGTGAGAACAGCCTTTTCTGGGCAAATCAAGTGTGCATTGATCAAGACAACGAGTCTGAGAAGTCGGGACAAGTCGCTTTGATGTCCAACATATTTAGCCAAGCTCAAAAAGTCGTGGGCTGGCTTGGTCCGTCAACAGCTGAGACCGACTTTGCCTTGAAGGTTTTCCGTGTACTCGGTCTGACAATGCTTCAGTCAGTCTTCCGAGCTTCACCAGGCCTGTTTCGATCTTGCAGCAACTGGTTACCTGAGGGTGCCCTCGATCGATTTATTCAACCCAGGCGGGCCATGTTGGAAAGCTGTTACTGCTGTTGCGCAAATGGAATGGTTCGAAAGACTCTGGATTGTGCAAGAGGCTGTGTTGGCACGGAAACTTGAGTTTCGCTGCGGACGGGCGAGGGTGGACGGAGACGTATTCTTTGCCGCTGTGAAGGCTTTGTCTCTTACGTCCACTCAGCCGCCGAACTCAGCGCCTTTGGAGCCTTTTCGGAATGCTCTGATAATGCGGCAGCTACGACTGGGGATACATGCTCTTGAGAATCTCCAACTTCATGATCCATCATATTTACCGCTCCTGGCGCACATGTTTAGTGCTTGGCGTTGTACGATGAACCAGGACCGGTTGAATGCTCTTAATGGCGTCGCTTTTGGCCAAGGCGCGATGACAAAGGAGTTATTCCGACCAAGATATGACGTTCCAGACAATGAATTGTACAGGGGCTTTGCGATGAGTCACGTCAACTCAACAAAAACACTTGATATTCTTCATTTTGCTGGCTGTGGCGACAGTGACGCGTTCATCCTCTCACGCGAAAAAAATGAGATTCACTTGGAGCTCGGTCCACCCACCAATGACATCCCAACATGGGTTCCAGACTAGCGCGTTCGCTCACGACCGTTGCTACTCCTAGAGACGGAAAATCAGCCATCATCCTTCTCTGCAACATCGTCAGCCCCGGACTACCAATACTGCTCTTTGTCAGGGCAATTGAGAGTACGTGCACTGGAAGTAGATGAAGCCATTTGCTGCGGAATGCCTTACTGCGACAAGGTCCTGGCCAGCCTCAACAACAATATCGACCAAATAATTCTTAGTTGGCACGAACTAGCTCAGAGTGTACTCGGCACCGACATGTGTGAGGCAACCTCTGCCTCAATACTTCTGATGAACACCAAACTTCGATTGACGCATCTCACAGAAGTCAGGATCGAACAGGCGAAAATCACGGATTATTTCAAGCATTGGAAGTCCAGATATTTCATGGAGCAAGCTGGCACATCTATATTTCATCCATCAGAACGGGTTGATGCTTCTGGTGATGGAATCGATCGACCAAGCTGCACATTTTGCATACCAGGTTGAAGAAGTCTGCCGGAATCGAGCGTTCTTCGTTACGAAGAACGGTCGCATGGGTCTAGGTTCCACCATTGTGGCACCTGGGGCCTCAATCGTTCTTATACATGGACTTAAGACGCCATTTATAGTGCATACAGGTGGACGTGACCTGCGCCGTGGCGAGTCTTGTATTCATGGCTTAGTGCACGGAGCGTCCGGCGTTTCGAATGAAGACACATACTTGACCCTGGCCTGAAATAGCCTTCATGAAGAACGAAGGGAACAAGAGATAATCCGACATGAAAGATATCAGGGGAAATGCTTAGGTTTGTTTCTATTGATTCTGCGGTTCCGAAACGTGTATACACTGCATTCACCAACTCGTCCACTCGCGAACTGAATGGGACTTTTACATGGGGATCAATCACTGCATATTTGTGCGCCGGTATTTGGTGGGATGTCTTCGAAGGCTTCATTGGTGCGATTATATGGTCTTTCTTGCCAATTCTAACGAAATCACTTCCTTTTCTGCCTGCTGTTTCAGGAGCCTGTCTGTTGCAGCAGATCTCGCCTGCACCACCAAACTGCGATTAACTCCAATTAAAGTCAAGGTTCAACTGGTTCTAAGGTTGGGATGCAAGCGATCGGTTAAGTTAATTTTGGGTTATCAGGTAGAAGTCTTATACGTAAGGGAGTTCTTGCCACAGGATTGAACTAATCAGTCTAACTATATCTGCAACAAGTGGAGACTGACCTATGTACCTAAATTGGGCTTTGTACAACAACACGCCACACCCGGCTTGGATTCTGGAGCTATAATCGAAGGCCGAGCGTTTCCTTAAGCCATCTTGACTTGGTCCCCCGCGGCGTCATCGACCACGTCCAGCTCTTATGCGGCTTCGCCTAGATATAGGCAAACTGCAACTAGTAAACAGGGAGTCGGCGCTTCCCTTCACAATGAAAGCCAGTATTACGAATAGTCCCGGAAAGACAAATGCGGCTATGTCAGAAAAAGATTTGACATTATCCACGGGTATCTGGAGACCCCGGAAGACTTGGAGGCCACCAAAATCATTTACGATATTATCCAAAGTTGCCGACTCGAAGTCTTATCGAGTCTTTTGGAACAACGCAGAAGTGAAGAATGTATTGCATCATTTACTACATTTACTACAGAATCACGGTAGTGCCATGAAATTGCAGAATACTTGTTGGGTAAATTAGCGCGAATGACGATATTGTGAACACTGGATACTTCCCCTTGGCGGTACTTCTGAGTTAAGTTTGGCTCCATTTGATATGAGCAACTCAAACGGTCGGCGTTCTTCTCTCCGATAAAGCGGGTGTTCAAACAAAAAAAAATCCACATACTGGATTTCAACTGCCCCATGTCTTTGCTAAAATAAAAACAAAAGTAGAACTCGGCTTTGATGGACCCGTCCTTAAGCGATGTTGCGACCTGGATTAGATTTATATTAACGAGGTTTCCAGGGGTGAACAATGATGCAACATGGTGCATCGGCCGGGACGATAGATGAGCGGGAGTTGCTGGAATACTTGACCTACCAAGTTGGACTGCGTATTGATGACTTGGACAATCATGGAAAGACAGCGCGGACTACGTTACAGAGAAAATAAAAAGAATCGAGGGCCAAGTGACTCTTTGAGAGGCAGGTGACACAGAACCGGAAGAGTTCTCTTTCATAGGAGGATTTCAGATACCGAGGAATGTTGATGCTATTCAAACAAATGCGTTTTACCAGCAGCGGCCATTGAAAGGAGGTGTAGAACACTCAAACGCCGGACAGCTTGGATAGCTCGGCGAGCCAGTACCTCTCACATGGAGAAGCCAAGGCACAGGCGCGCAACCCTGCGTCGAATTGAACTAAATACAAAAAGTAAGCTTGCTCCGATCTAGAGAAACACTCAAGTGCTTTCTATACTATGACTGGACCATTGAATTTTGGCAATGAGTATCATTCAACAGTCAACCTGGTCTTGCATAGACTTTGATTCTTCTGAATTGATATCCGAACATCGTAGTCTCGGAGCCTCCTCAATTGCAGAGCGTCGCGACATGGTGAGAGACAATTGTGCACTCCACTTGCGCCAGGCAGCCTCCACACTTTATACGTGGGTTTTCAAGGCTTTGGGTATGTTGATTAGGGTGATTAAGCGTCGTTTGTAATCGATTAATGTCTTGGCCAACTCACAGGGGCTCTTTCACTTAGCTCGGATATTTTGAACGGCTAGAGGATGCTATACCATTAATTTTGCCGTTTACAAATTTAAAACTGCGTCTGCCATTGAATCACTTTCCAGATGTTCCCTCTCATGCCGATACATGGCCGACTTTCTTTAGAAGCGCTGTTCTGCTTCGAAGTTGTTGGCATCCCGCGTCCCTAGAAGCGGCCTTGGTGAGGTTGATAACGCACGCTCGGATTTAATTAACATCAGCCTGCTCATTCAATTATATCGTGTTAAAAAACTGCCGATGGGTCAAGGGGCGTCACAACCATCGATTCTCAGTGAACCACGCAGGTGGTTTCACCTCTCAAGGTGAACGCGGCCCTGCGACCGCGTTTGGATCACTAAAAGGATACAATTCATTGCTAGAGAAGAGGAACGAATCTAACCCACGGACCAAACTTTGCCTGCATTGCTAATTGCCATTGCTATATTACGGATCTTTAGCGATGTCTGCTCAGCACAGCCCTGGGGATTCAAGAATAATTTTCGACCACCCTGTCCCACTACCGGCGGTCAAGCGAATTAGATGTACGGCGAAAATTGAAGAGAACGCTCGAAGCTGAAAAACCTTGTTTTTGTCACGAGTCATACTAGCTTTGTCCTTGTCTGGTCCTGATATTCAATTCAGGCAAATTTAATAGAAAGACCGTGTTATATCATGTCGCTGACACCAGCGAGCCATCACAAGCAAAAGCCCTCACGCCAGGAGAAATTCTTTCTATAGCTCTCTCTCACAGACGGCCTTGGCCAGTTTGCAAGGCTATTCTGTTGCTCCGTGTCCTGGAAGGTGTAGTAGACCCTGAGGTGAATACAAGCCACTGTAAACTCAATGATTCAATTCAATTAACCGAGATGCTTCCTATGTGAGAAGAACCTGGATATACAGATTCATTCTTTAAGTAATAAATGAATAGATATATGAGAGACTTTTTTCCTTATATGTCCTTCATTTCTTTACTGTTAACTTAGATATCCTATGAACTTAACCTTTCCTTGGATAGACATGTTCATAACACGGCAAACCCGCTCTAGTCACGTGATTTTGACTGTGCATAATTGCTCGGTTGTACCTAAGTGGTTTTGCTTCGCCCCTTGATGATTGGTCCGTAGGTGCTTCAGCCTGCATTAGTGTGGCCTGCCCCGCGGCCTTAATTAGGGTTCATAACACATCTGTGCATGCGTGTTTATTTTCTCCTCATTCTCACTCCTTCAGGCGTCTTCGTCGTACGTCCTGCTCTTCGGCTGTCTACTCCTGCGGGCCCAGGCGCTCTTTGAGATCCATTGCATTCGGTTCGCGGTCCGCTGCCTCAGCTGAACCGCACGCACATCCGGCCACCCCAGTCCTCAGCTGAACCTACGATCCCTTCACACGAGAGGTAGAGAGATAAGCTCGGTCGCCACTTTCTCCTCAGCCCTGTTGACGATTCCATACGATAAGCTGAAGCCAGCAAAAATGTCTGTCGATGCTTTGTCTCTGGCATGCAACATCATCACTGTTATCGACTTCAGTCACAAGGTCTACCAGTCCTGCCAGCAGATCCTCCAAACTGATGTTGTATGCATATCTTACCAACGCGTAATATTTTCTATCTATATGACGGTCCTCATGTGAAGGGAAATTACTGGTGGCAATTCATCAGCGTTTGGACTTGGTTCATATTTGGGAACGTTGACTACATGGTATAGTACCGCAGTTTTCACAAGTTGGAAAGAAAAGTAGAGTGGAAATACAAGCTCGTGGCTTATGGGGCTACCTAACAAGACACAACGAGAGCACGCAAGTGATTATCGACATGTTGATTCATCTAAAGTACTCGGACCGGGTGCTCTGGGTCTCTAGAATTTTCTGCAACGTGATTTTCTGCGACGTGGACAAGGGCCATTTCCCAATTCATAGCATGATTAAATTTATCCCCAAAGCCTAAAACCTCGTCTAGTGGAGGATGCACTCATAACGTCACTTTGGCAGTCAATACGGAGTGGAGGCAGGAAAAGACCGTGGCCCACGAGGACCTCATGACAATTATCGCGAAGCTCGAGCGAAAGAAGTTGGCAGATCCAGTTTTGTCTATCAGATTAATTTCAAACTTTCAGCGACACAGCATTCCATCTCCGGGGCAAGTGCCGTGAAAATTCGTGAGCCCAAATAATAGTCGCATTCAGCTGTTGATCTGTCCGGCTAGCGGGGATTCCGGCAGGGTAATGTTTTTACCGAGCATATCCATAGTACTGCGATATATACTCTCAAGAGATGACTTGAAACCCCAAAACGGGTCACCAGGCTGACCTTGAAGTACGACCTCTTTGTCACTGATTGACATTCCATCATCGTTTGATTTCAGAACGCAGGCCACAATTTTATTGCCGGTCTTCATTGTTATAACCTGGGCGTGGTCATTTGGGAACAGTGCTTGTAAGTTTGCTGAAAAGTTAGAATCTATGGAGTGACTCATCCCGGCATAAGTGCTCACTCTCGATCAAAATCTTTAAAGCCGCAGCTTCTTCGAAATATTTTGGCGCCATTGATTAGGTTAGTCTTGACCGCTGCGGAAGTAAGAATTGGTCAATTAGTCCAGCTCGCCACCTAGCCTGCGGATTCAATGTGAGATGGAAAGTCGTGTCGATGATAAAATTGAAAAAAAAAAAAAAAGATTGGGAACCAAAGTAGCATTAGAAACAAAAAGGCATCTGGCCAGGGAGGCTTTGAAATATTCTTTCAAGATGTAGGAAATGGATCTACAGTGCGTCACACGGCACTAAAATTTTCAAAGACATGTGGCTTTGTGGGGTATCGCCGAGGATATTCGATTGAATCTCAAATAACTCGAGGACAGAAGAGTATTATTGGCTACTGCCCAAATTCTTGCGCCTTTTTTTCTGTCTTTTCGTCAATCAAATAGGTTTTTCCTGCATTGAATTTTGTGCATGCTTTAGCCTTAGCAGCGACTTTGTGAGTATGACGTAGTAGAGTTATATTTGCGGCTCGTTCCACTCACTAATTATATTCCAACATGGGTCCCAAATTGGCGCCATCGCCTACGACCGTTGCTAATCCCGGGCACAAAAAGTTAACCATCTTTATTCTCTGCATTATCGTCAGTCCCAGACTACTAATTCTGCTCTGCATCAGAACGACTGAGAGTGCGTGCGCCAGAGGTAGATTAAGCCATTGACTGAGGAATAAGTTATTGAAAGAAGGTCCTGGCCAGCTTCAACGACGGTATCAACCAAATGGTTCTCAGTTGGCACGATCCACCTCAAAGTGTGATTGGTACTAGCCGAAAAGTTGTACCGAGTCCCCCAAAGTGCGGAGTTGTACCGTACGAGACGACTGAGGACCAAATTTAGAAGTGCATGGCGCTGGTTCCCTGCCTTCAAGGCAGTTGCGCACGAGCCAAGATTCATCGATCGTCTAAATAGCTGCTCACATGTAGCTATATCGTCCGACACCCACTCTTGGCCACCCCAAAAATGACACGCCTCCAATTCAACGTTTGAACATGAAACAAATTCATCACACATTTTACTGCTATAACAGTGCAACTTTCTGTATCACTAGGGTTCTCGGCATGACTTGATTCGACTGTGCTACCCTCAACCCCACCGGCATCAATCTGAGCCCTTTGGATTGCCTCAATGTCGGCGAACTTCGAATTTGGGCTCATTCTAACCTTCCTCCGCTTCCTAGCTCTTCCGGCATCAACCTCTACTTGAAAAGTCTCGATTCTTCTCTGTGCTACTGCCAGTTGGTACACCTGCTAATCAAAGCCCTTTTGGACCTTTCGAAACAGTAGGCGCTGCGTATTCTGATCTTTTCCGAGAGTGCTAGATAAGCTTAACTGGTCATAGGTTCTTCTTTTTCTCGAAGTCGGCCGAGAAAATGCTGGTGTTTCTGTTGTCTAATTATCACACTTATGCCCATCAGGGAGCTCGGTAAATACCTGATCTGCCTGTTTCGCGAGGGTTTGATGTGCTATTGAGCAGCAGTCGGCTCATGAGGGGCTTGCCCATACCGACGGGCCACAACCCACTCCATTTCCAGCCATTGGCAATGTTCTTGCTTGTCAGCGCCGCCTTCCTTGCGTTTATGTAGCATATAATTGAAGTCATTTGGCCTGTGACTGTGCTCGCTGAGTAATCCGAGCTCCTTCTTATAGGCGGCCTTTAAAGGCCCGAAGACCGACTGGTCGAGAGGCTCGGGGACATGGGACATATGCGGCGGCAAGAAAAGCAGGTGGGTGTTGTTCTTCAAACCGATACATTTAATTCCATTGTCTTATGGGATTGACGCTGCGATGTGTAGGAACACTAGGCGTGATATGTGTGGAAATTATCAAACGAAGGACAATAGGAGATGCTTTAACGCTACATTCGACCGGATGATTTTTAGCCAGTCGATGAGGTGGTGGACGCATTTGGCGCGAGCGGGAGGGTTGTCGGCGTTATTTTCATGGGCATAGGCGATGAAAATAATAGGAAGGTTCAGGTCGCTAATAGCATGATATCGTGACAGCTTGCGGAGGAAGCGAACGAAAAGCTGCTGTTGTGCTATAGATCTGTTAACTTGAGGCACTTAGGGCTGGAGATGAAACTAGGTATGACCAAAAGCCAGTGAGGTCTTCCTACTATCCATGTCCATGCCATGGCCACTATGTACCGGAGGCGTCATAATATGGTTAAGATGCACACAGTACGAGAGATACCGTCATGTGTATCGTATCAGCGTACAAACATAAAGCATAGTAAGTCAGAAAGGGTGACGACCTGAGGGTCGCCACTCTTTTACCCTGGCACGTGGTAAAAGGCAAGGTTGCGCTAGGGCTTGGCATGGCGCCAACGTTGACTTGTGACCCCGCAGTGCGCATGTACCTGAGCACATTGTATTCGGCTAACCACGCGAGATTCATCCACTGATGAGACTGCTCAGGTAATCAAAGAAGTTCCGCACCTACTCCAATATGAGGCCGATTCGTTCCTAGTCATGACTGTTCAGAGATGCAGGGAGGCCATTGGTCAGCAGATCGTTTCTTCTGTTGGCCTTGGGTCATGGCACGCCTCACAGCGCAAGGCTTGGCCTGAAAACGTGGCCAGATTAGGCGGTCCATGATGAATCAGGATTTGGCAGAATACCTCCTTAAACAATCACGAAATATCACCGAATTGGCAGTGCATGCAACCGTGTATGTAACGATGAAGCCCTTCCCCCATGGGCTCTCATCACATACTCGACATCGCTGAATGCACCACTAAGTCACTACTCGTTACATTCAATTGACCGCTACCATTATCGGATCAATTATCCGAAGCCGGTACTGACTGGCCTTGAGCCCAAGCTTCAAGTTACATGGTATGGAACTACGCGAGCCGTCCATTGAAGCATATCCCACGTTCCGATCCCGCCTCGGCCCGTATTCTGAAGCCCGTGTGACAGCACTAAGCATTGGAAACCTGCCTCTTTTCCGCTCTCCTTTTCTCCTCTCCTCGTCTCCGAGTGGAAACTGTGTGATAGGCCTTCCTCCAGAACTTCTTATGCGTGTTGACGCGAATGGACGCATCGTTGTATGCCAGGCCACCTGGGAACAGAATCTGAACCATGGCAAGCCCTGCTGTCGGCACCCATTTTTCAAGCTCCATCAGCGCTCCGTGGACACCTCCCGGTGCATGAATGACGCGAGCTTTCTCGGAGCAAAAAGCAGGCTGCTGCGATCTACTAGAAACGTAGGGGTTGCCTTTCGCGGTAGTGTGCTTCGTGCTGTCGGGGTTACTGGAGGTAGGTGGACGAACCTCCAGCCATGTCGGTACCCCGTATTGCTTCGACATGCTGTCGACCCATTCAGGCTTCTCGAGAGACTGTCCGGACACCCACTGCTCCAGCCCGGCAAGTTCCTTTTTGAGATCTTCAAGACACACATCTGCGTCTTTATCATTTTGATAATCCTCCCGACGGCCAATGATCGTCGGGGCGCGCGAGAACGGGGTGAGGTGGAAGTTGGATGCGCCTGGTGCGCGGGGCGTGCCGGCTGCCAACACGTTCTGCAGCATGCCCAGACCACCGATGCCGACAAGGAACCAGGTATGCTCCTGAAGACCTGAAATGCAGATGAGGAGACAGGTCCATAAGACTGCCAGCAACAATGATATCCAGCGCGTCTCGGGCCGCGGATTCGAGATAGCAGTGGCAAGGGATTCAAAATCCCAAGAATCTGGGAGGCCGATCAAGACCATGACGTGGGGATACCCATTCCCTCGTGTAATGCAGGTGACCTTCTGGCGTTTTAGCCTGCGCATCGGCCACTTCTCTTATTCCCATTGAGGCATCGCGCAAGTCATCGCAACAAGCGCGATTCCACATAACGCCACCAACATCACCCCCCAGTCGCCGTACAAAGCCCAGGGCACACTTGCGATGCCGATTTGCACAAGAAGAACCACCCACCCGGACCACCAAGCCAGGTCACGCGACGGCGTCGTGGGAGGCTCTAGGTGAAATAGATCAATGCGGAGGGACTCAGCCTGGCCGCCCTCTTCGATCGGACGCGGGTCAATAGAGGATCGCATTTCGTGGTCCCGGAGAAGACGGCCCACCACCCAAGATCGCATCTCCCGCACGAAGCCGTTCGAGCAGTTCACGACAATGGAAGGATGATCCGCCGTCGGCATCAGATGCATGCTCCCAACGGCTGCAAGCAGGATGGTGAAGCCGTACGCTGCCCATCCGAACGAGAAGGCCACAGGGACGATAGACAGACCTCCACGGTCCCTTCTCCTAAGGCATAGCCTCTGGCCGACGAGTTGCGCAATGGCTTTCTGCACAATGTCGCCTCCCACCAAGAGCAGGAGGCTCAAAATGTCGCCAGGGTTGGTCCATTGGGTGCCGAGTTCGTCGGACGTAGTTGACATGATGAGAGTGTGGCGAGCTGGTACGGCCGATGTATGAAGATACTTTGAGGGTTGAAAGCTTTAATCAAATGTCGGTGAATCGAGGGGGTCGGGCAGGCACTGCCCACTCCACACCCAGCAGGGTCAATGTGCCTTGCCGTTGAAATGCCCAGAGACCTTGGACCAGGCGCTCTAGAAGATCATTAGGGTCAGGACAACGCTAATACTAGAAGAGGCAGTGCTCAATACAACCCGGGCTGCAGGGGCGCATGATTTGCTGATACGCTGCGTTCTGCGGGGTAATCTGAGCTGCTAAATGCCTTGCCAAGCCCTAGCGCAGCCTTGCCGCCGCTAGGATCTATCTGCGTGCGGGGGTTCAAGAGTGGCGCCCCTAGGTCGTCTCCCTTTTTGATTGACTATGTTCTATGATGATTGTAAGTTGATGCACATGGCCCTCGCTCTCGTGCTTTTGCGACTCAAACTCGTCGTGATGCTTCCGGTACACAGTGACCACAGCATGGATCTTGACAATGGTGAGACCTCCTTGGGTTTTGGTCATTTCTCTTTTAATCCCCAGCCCCGAGTGATCGCTCAAGCTCACAGATCTACAGCGCAACACCAACTCTTTCTTCGCATTCTGCACGAGCTTTCGGGCTACCATGCTTTTAGTGACTTTGAAGCTCCCAGTATTTTCATCGTTTATGCCCACGATAACAACGAAAACAACCTTCCCGCTCACGCTAAGTGCGTCCATCACCTCATCGACTGGCTTAAAATCATTCGGGCGAATGTGCTGTCAGACAAGTCACCACTGAGGCTGTGGACTCCATCCGGCACTCAATCCGGCACTCCGTCCGGAACTGACGCCGCTGCTCGGGACATCATTTCTAATCAACTACGTTTGCTCCCGACTCAGCAGCAGTCGCGACGGAAGGACTCTACTACCAGCGTCGACAGGATCCTTTTTTGCGGGTCCCCCCTGCTGGAGCAGTATTATCGTGATGAATTTACCGGCTCATACATCAATGAAATCCTGGCAGCCTATCGACACGGCGACAACCACCAAGAGGAGATACGGAGCCTTGTCGAGTATAGTCATCGACACCAAGGGTTTCATCATGTGTTGACCGAGCTTGCCTTGCTTCAGCTACGACAGGAAAAGCTCGGTCAAGACCACGGCATCATCCCTATCTCCCTTGATGGTGGCGATCTAAACTACTTACCCTTCTGCCACGCTTACGACCTCCGACTCGACATCAGCCCTCACCTTCCTAATCTGCGTCAACGCTTCTTCAAACTGCTACGACGTATTTACACTAGCCAGGATCGCCTTATTGAACGGTTTCAAAGCTGCTATCTTTCCACCTGTCAGCGCCTCCAGACCCTCCAGACTGAAGAGCTGCTCTTGGAAGACAAAGTCCTACAGATCGGGGACGAAGAACTCAACAAGGCCATCAGACGCACTCATGAAGACGTACAAGCCGCCTATATCGACATTCACTACCCTGAATACCGAGCGCAGAATTGTTAGTGAACCACATCCGTACTATCGCTGCGGTGGGCGGCGTTCATAAACACCACATATAGAACTAATGCAAACAGCAACATCGGTCCGACCCTTCATGGTCCCTTTCGGCCAAAATTCCGACTTCGTCGGTCGCGAGAGCCTTCTAGACCGGCTGCTCGATCTGATACCCCCAGCTTCCACCCCTGGTGACTGTCAACGCGTCGCCATTGAGGGTCTTGGCGGCATCGGCAAGACCCAACTGGCCCTTGAAGCTGTTCACCGCCTGCATCAGGCAGACCCAGACCTGTCTGTCTACTGGGTCCCGGCTGTGAATACCACTTTGTTCGATAACGCCTATCGTGAGATTGGGCGCCATCTCGGTCTTAAGGGATTGGACAGGAATGACATCGACGTGAAGACTTTGGTCAAGATTGCATTGGATACCGAGAGCCGGCCTTGGCTGCTCGTTGTTGACAATGCTGATGACCCACGTCTCATGCTTGGCAGCGATGACCAAAAAGGCCTTGCTAGGTATCTTCCCTTCAACCGGAACGGCTCGATCCTTATTACAACGCGACATTCCGAGGTCACGGCCAGACTCGATATCATGCCACGGGCGACCGTCCGCACAGAAAGGATGAGCTACTCAGAGGCCCTGGATCTCCTGAGCAGCGGTCTGGACTCCACGCAGACCCGCAATGCTGCCGACACCGACTCCCTCCTGGATCATCTAGTGTATCTGCCACTCGCTATTAAACAGGCCTCTAAATACATGGCAAGGACGAGATCATCAACTTCGAAATATCTCAATTTGATAAAGGCCAGCGACGAAGCTACGATCGAGATGCTTAGCGAGGAGTTTGAGGACAAGCATCGGAATCCTGACACCCAGAACCCAGTTGCGAAAACTTGGCTGATCTCGTTCGAGACCATGTCAAAGTCCAACCCATTGACCGTGGAGTATTTGAAAACCATCTGCTTTATGGCTGAGAAGAATGTTCCAGAAGCCCTGGTGGTTTGTGGCCCTGAGAAACAAGCGATCGAAGCTATCGGGGAGTTGAAAGCATACTCTTTCATTGGAGAGCATGAAGACGGCCAATCATACGATGCGCATCGGCTTGTCCGGCTGGCCACTCGCAATTGGATTCGTCAGCAGGGGCAATGGGACTCCTGGGTGGCAGAGGGGGTCAAGCGGCTGGACGACAGGTTTCCATGGCCTGCACACAAAAATCGGTCAGAATGGATACACTACCTGCCCCACACCCAATCTGTTCTGGAGATGGATGACTCGAGCAACAATGACACGCAGTCAGCGCTTCTTCAAAAGATCGGAGAAGGTTACGACTTGCTAGGCAGCTACGACAGGGCAGAGATTGCGTATAAAAAGGCAGTAGCTATTTGGGAGAGGATGTTGGGCCGGGAGCATCCCGACACACTTATCAGCAAGAGCTGCCTTGCCAACAACGTTACCAGTCAGGGGAAGTACGAAGAGTCAGAAGCGATGCATCGCGAGACACTGACGTTGAGGGAGAAGGTGTTGGGCCGGGAGCATCCTGACACACCTTCCAGCATGAACAACCTCGCAAGCGTTCTCAACAGGAAGGGGAAGTACGAGGAGGCAGAGGCGATGCATCGGGAGACGCTGGCATTAAGGGAGAGACTGTTGGGCTTGGAGGATCCTGGCACACTGATCAGCATAAACAACCTTGCTCTTGTCCTCAACAGGCAGGGGAAGTACGAGGAGGCAGAGGCGATGCATCGGGAGACACTGGCATTAAGGGGGAGACTGTTGGGTCGGGAGCATCCTAACGCACTTGCCAGCATGAACAACCTTGCCAGCGTTCTCAAGAGCCAGAAGAAGTACGAGGAGGCAGAGACGATGAATCGCGCGACGCTGGCATTGAGGGAGAAGGTGTCGGGCCGGGAGCATCCTGACACACCTTCCAGCATGAACAACCTTGCAAGCGTTCTCGACAGTCAGGGGAAGTACGAGGAGGCAGAGGCAATGCACCGGCAGACGCTGGCGATGTGTGGGAAGGTGCTGGGCTTGGAGCACCCTGACACACTGACCAGCTTAAACAATCTTACTCTTGTCCTCAACAGGCGGGGGAAGTACGAGGAGGCAGAGGCGATGCATCAGGAAGAGCTGGCTTTGAGTGAGAAGGTGCTGGGCCGCGAGCACCCCCCCACGCTCATCAGCACGAATGACCTTGCCAACATTGTGGACAGACGTCAATATCACCTAGAAGTGCACAAAACTCGTGCAGAAGCGCCAGAAATATCTGGTTCTGCATCCGGTGTGCGAGGCTCTCGACCTGGAAAGCTGGATCCCAGCAGGGTTTTCGAGTCTCTGAAAGCAAAGATTAAAAGAGCCTTGAAGGATCATTAGAGGGTGCCTCTTTGAGGCGCGAAACAGCTACATACACTGCAACTCTGATATAATAAACTCGAATATCTTGCTTACTGCGTCTTCAGACACTCATGCCATTTCATCGCTCCACATCCCAAAAAAAATGTCAACTGCAGATTCAGCGGCACCGCTAGTGCCCCGAGGCGCAAAAGAAGTGCATTATGGTTATATCATTGAATTTTCATGATCGGATGGCTCTAGACTTCATCGCAGGTATATTTCGGTCCTTGGAACGCGCCACGAACTTGCCGCGCGCTTCATTCAGTGCGCACCTTCAGAATTCAGTGACAAGACGTACCCGAATATGCAAAGGGATAATCAAAGATGACATTCGCCTGAGCACTTATTATTCAGCCCTGCACAACCTTTGTTCCCAACCCATAAGTTTCATCGTAGACGGCATAAAGGGCATAGGAGCACCTGTCATCAGAGATTTGGGCCTACAGATAGAACAAACCCTGCGCCATGAGAATATCCTCCCGTAGGTCTCTCTGACGGACGGCCTTGGCCAATTTTGCAGGGTGCTGCTTCGCCTCCAAGATGTTAACATTCCGTCCGCCTAACGGCTGCCGTGGTGGGATGATCAACGCCCGCTCGAAATCAATCAACATCAGCCTGTCGGTTTGACTGTCCCATACCATATTTTCCGCCCGCACATCCGTATGCACCACGCCTGCCTGATGTATTGCCCGCACTACTCGCTCTGCCTCCCGAGCGATTTCCTGCTGTTCCTTTGCTTCCAGCTTCAGCCCACGCAGTCTGGAGCCACCCCAAGACAGAAACGTCATATGTACCACGTAGACACGGTGGTCGTAAAAGTAGGTGCGACCGATCGTGCGGAGATCAATCGCACCTAGGAAGACGGGCACACGGACGCCTTGCAATGGCCTCAACTTTCGGTATACGGCGGCCTCGTGCTCCAGCGCAGGAATAAAGGCCTTGACCGTGCCTTTACTCACAAATGTGTAACCGTACGCCAGAAGAGTCATCTTGAACATCACCCCACGTGCACCTCCTAGACCTAATGGCATTATGCCGTTGTCTAGTGTTCGCTGGAGCTGTTCTTGTAGGAGCCGAAGCCATGTCGCATGGTCGACCGGATGGCGGGCCGCTGACTGAGCGACGTTGGCCCGCCCCTTACCCCGCTGGCTATGCAGGGCCACATTTGGGCAGGCGAGGTCGAGAAGCCCATTATTCACCAGGCCAATGAGGCAGGCCTGGGAGCAATACTGGCGCTCTTTTTCGTCCTCGACGCCTTCGCAAGTTTCCTCTCCGTCGCGTTGGCTCGATTTACTCCGTGGCCGCTTCGCCGAGATTCGTTCGCTCCGTCGAGCCGCGGGTCCGCCAAGGCGCCGCACAACTGGACTGGGCGACCCGTCTGTGGGTCCACGGGCTTCTTCATCAGACTCCGAGGGGTCTCTCGTCGGCTCAAGGCGAGGCCCGCACCCGTCAGGACGCGGTCTCGGCCGTCGCCCACCGCGCAGCATGATCGGTGACCGCTCGGCCTTTATGTCTGTAGTTGGTTCGAATTCTGGCGAGCTGTCGGGTGCAGTCCGCTCGCTCTTCGGGATAGATCGCAGTGTGGTCTCAAAGTCCTCGGCCCAGCGCGGCAGGCCGTCCATAGCCCGCTGCCGCTCGTCTTGACCGTGGCCTTGGTCTTGACCCGGCTGACCCAGGGCCAAGAGACTGAATGCCAGATACTGCCCCAGTGCCGAGCATGTCACGGTATCGTCTGGGTGTGTGGCGACTTCCAGCTCTGGCTCGGCCATATGGTAGTACAGCGTCGCCGGCTGCGCCCAGTCCACCTTGAGGAATACAGTTGCCACCCCTGTTGTCAACAGGCCATATGTGAGACCGGCCTCCATCATGTAATGGTACGTCTGTGTCAGCGCCGACGCCGTTAGCCGCTCCGCATGGTAAAGGAACTGGCCGTCGGGGTCTGCCGAGGTTGGGATCGTTTTGCGGTTGACGACCTCTTTGTGTATGTTCATGACCCGTAGACCAGCTCGCAGATGTCCCACCGTCAGCTTGTGTGGCGCCTTGTATTCCGCAACGAACACCATGGTTCGGCGCGATGGGGTCTCGTCGGAGCGGTACACGCAGATCTGGTCGGGTCGCAGTCGGTGCAGATCGCGGCGGTGGTCAGGCGTGCGTGGAGGGCTCTGCTGGTGCACTTCATGCGACCGGGACTGCATGTCGGCATCGACGACTTCTTCTGATGTCTCGCTGATGGCGTGGGGGTGGTTCTCGAACACGATGCCCTTGCCCAATGCAAAGGATCCTTCGGTGTTGGTCTCCTTCATCTCGTCGACTATTGCTCGTACCGGGTCCTCCACGCAGTTGTGCATAAAGTACTCGAGGGTCTTCTCATCGGAAATGGGACGCTTCGCAATGCGACGTCCGAGAGTGGCGAGGAAGTGTCGGCTTTCGAAGGCACGGTTCGTGCGAGAGGTATGGGCATAGATGCGGCCAAAGATGATCCGCTGTTGGTGCAGGAAGCCGGGCCATGGTCGAAGGGTAGTGGGACAAACTTTGTCGCGTGGGTTAGTCAAGGCACCCTTGGAGGTCAGGCCCGGGTCTGTCTCGACGTGGAGGTTTGCGAAGACAAGTTCGTGATTGAAGGCGATGTACTCGTCGAGCGTGGTTGGCTGGGTTTGCTGCTCTGCGGCATCAGCGCGCCGCTGTTGTTCCAATCCCTGCCTCTCAGACTCTTCCAGGCGTCTCCTGAGCCCCTCAATGGTGTCGTTGGTTTCCATGGTCGCGATGTCAGGGTGTTCACGAGGTAAGTAGTGGGCCGAAAGAGGCGTGGAGAGGAGGTGGACTGATAAAGCATTCAAGCTAGTCCATGATTGGTTAGTCCTTACGCGCACCAACAAACGCGAATGAGACGCGTCGAACGATCTCTAGGTGCCAATCCGTCCCAATAGCTTACGGCCCGTGCGTGAACAGGTAAATAAATTAACGTAGGCGAGCTACGGCGAAGGATGTGGTCTGCAATGTCATTCATTAAACTACAATGATTTCAAGACGGTGCTTTTTGACCTAGCTCAGAACCACGGGCCTGTCGCCACATTGTGCTCTCCAGCGGATGGAGACTGCTCTGGATCACTAAACCCCAGCCACGGACGAAACCTTCGCGACATGTATTACATCGCTCAAAGCTGTCCATTGCGACATCTTACACAAGCACGCACAGGCGAGCCTCAGGCAGGTTGCGCTCGAATCTTCAGGCTTTCTGGATGATATTAACACTGCAGCTCGCAGTCGTGTCGCTGCTTTTTGCTGTCTCCAATGATGTACCGATGGCCGCCAAGTCATTGCGTTCTAAACACTCTTGTCCAATTTCTATGATGAGGTTGGCTTGTCACGATTGAAGCAAAGCTTGCTTCGCAACAACCTGTTTGATGAGGGTGGTCCACCAGACAGTGTACTTGTCCATGCAGAACAGCCAGATGATGGATAGATCCAGAAATATGGACGGTAAGGCGGCCGCTGATTTCTAATTTTGGCCCTAGTGCAGTTTAGCTGATTAGGTGCGCGCTCACTCAGCGCTCGTAGCGTATGTGTGCGCACCTCATAAACCAGGCCTGAACATTTAGTGACCCACCTAGGCCTTCCGTTTCCCGTTTTCGGTCGTCCCACTTCTCGTCCCAATCTGCAGTCGCCATCCCATCCATTTCGCCGGTCATATCGCTACATTGCTTCCATGTACCAGTTTTTTGGCGTCTACGGTCCCAAATTCTGTTCTAGGGTATCTATGTGGCCTTCGTAATGTGGCTCCTACACACTGGCCTCCGCGACGTGGTCTCAGCAGCGCAGTCCCCGTACCGCAGTCCCGTACCGCAGTCCCCGTACCGCAGTCCCCGTACCACAGGCCGCGTACCACAGGCCGCGTAGACCAGTGTACATTCTGCGATTCATGTTCCACAGTCTGCATTCATCACCAAAATTCCGCTATTTGCAAATGCAACATCCATCGTGCTACCTCCGCTACTCGTTGACATCCTCTCGCTATATTACCTGTCCCTCACACAACGTCTGTCCTTGGTATTATTCCACGGCCGGTACTCAATCTTTTCATCAGAGTCAACCCGGCTTCTTCACAAATCGCTCACGCGATGTAAACCAACTTCCTATAGCAATGCAGCATGTTAATTGAAATGTCCCGTTACCTTCCTGGGTTCCTCTATCACATGAAAAGGATTGTCCCGCTGCCATCTGGCGTCCGTACAACACAAGTTTCCGAATAACGGGTCGCATCAAACCGGTGACGGAAACGACGCAGATATGGCATCGTAATTTACAGATTTGAATTCCTCTGGCTTCACCGTGCACCGACGAACCTCTCCAATCCTAATATCTTCCTTGCGTATTTAAGAAACATATTTCGGCTTCCCGAAACGGCCAACAAGACAATGACGACAGTAGTGATATAAATGATTGGCAGTACGGGGCGGCTCTCGTTAATTGCCTTGCATAAACCTACTGCACATGACCAAAATCAAGTTCGGTTTCAAAATGTCACCACTAGCCAGTCATTTTCAATCCAGACCCAACACTCGGCAACACTTCCTCGAAAAAATAGAATCCATCTACGAATCTTGGGTCAAACTGATCAGCTGGACGACCCTACCTGCAGACATGAAGCACGACGATGCGCGTATCACGTGCGCATTGCAAGCACTCTTGAATTTCGTTGAGAATGACAATGGAGGTTTCATGCAGAGGCTTGCATACGTTCAGCTTGATGGGGTGATGGAGACCATTGTTGGAATTGCTGTGGAAGATCACCGTACCTGCTATATGCACGGTAAAGCAGGCCACACAGGTAGCTCTGTCGCGTTGGACATTTTAGCCCAGGCCACGGACGTCCTAAAGACCGCCTCCAACGGCAACAAAATATCTCGAAGCGCTGGGCAACCCTTGCTGGGAAACCGCCCTAGCTGGTGGTTCTTTTCCCTGCTACCAGCGAAGCGTCGGTGTAAGTTTCTACCCCGTTCGTTCGGAATATACATCTAACAGGGATAGCGCGACCTCTCAGATACCCCTTATTGAAATCGGATCGGATTCCAGGTCATTGTCCGACTCCCACCCTCACTATCACCCTGGTTGATTGATTGATTGATTAATTGATTATTTAGGCTTAACGTGGGTTCCATTCCTAGAAGGGCCTGCCACGCCTCCAAGAGCCGTGCTTGGCAAGGTTGTAGAGGAGTCAGTAAATACATTCTATGCGTCGCGCACGTGCCCATCCCCGTTACTGCGACCGTCTGGATGTGGCCATCCAGCCTGCAAACCTTAATACCCCGTTGGCTATCTCGGGCAAATGCTCGTGAAGAAGCTGCTGCTCTCCACAAACTTAGCCCACTCCACACTTCCCTCCCGTTAATAGGTGAGTAAACTCCGTCCGAGGCGCAAGCCTCGGCAGCAGCCTGTTACCTCGCTATTTTCTGCAGAAGAAGATGTGCGGAGTAGACTTTCTCTCCCCACATCTGCAATGGTTCTTGGAGTCCTCGTGCTGGAAACGCTCGTGATATTGCGCGAAGTCGCCGTGACCGCTTCGCGCTGCTAGCAGCCGTTGGATCGTATCCCGTCGGAAAACGGCCAGTTGTTTAGAGATCGCTGGATGTTGCTGAACCTTTCGTTATCGCGGTTCGGCCTGAGTCCTCCATTAGGACTTAAATTCCTCTCCATTGGCTTGCCCCACATGCCTCTTCACCCACGCAGCTCTTGGCGGGTCGTCGTGAGCCAAAATCATTGTGGTACCTTCTCTGGCCAGCCGGTCGGCCGCTTCATTGCCTTCAATATCGCAATGACCGGGGATCCATTTAACTGTTACGCCCAGCGAAGAAATACAGTACCCTGAACTCATCTGTGGAACAGGAGATCTGAAAGGTAACCCTTCCATCTGGCTGCAGGTTGCTTGCAATTATTGGCAGCCTCTGGGCGTTTGCATGGGCAGTCGACCCGCTGGTGGATGGACAAGTTTGTCTTGAATTATCTGAGCTTGCGCCACAAGCATTTTGTGATGGGTTTTACTTCAAAACGCTCTGGGATAGTATGCGTTTGGTCTGTGAGTGAAGGAAACAGTTCTCTCGTGTCTACATCTTACGAAATTCAAGAGGTTTCTATCCGAAGTCCATCATGTTATCGAATGTCAATGGCGTTTTCTAAAGCAATAACATAGCGTTGGTTGGAAAGGCACAAAGTCTAAACTCTAACAATCAATTTGACTGTTTTCGCTGAAACCTCAGTCTGAATGCCAAAATCAAAGAGCCTCGCGTTGCTAGGCACAACATGTATCTAGCAGATATTCACATATTGTTTCATGCAGTCGGAAGCTACTCGCTTGAGCTTCCCTGCTAGGAAGTCAGAGTGATCGCTGATCTCAGAAGCATCTGGTTTACGCTCCAAGGCGTAATGTTGCCTCATCCGCGATCGCAGGACTCGTATCCCGACCAACGACAATGCTTCGTCTACGCCAAAATTGGAGGGCTAATGCATTCTACATCTTATATCTATATCCAGAGATGCTCCCTTCTCTTCCATTAATCTTATTCCCAAAGAACTCCACTTCATTCACATACTCATGACGTTATGAATCTGGGAAGCGCAACCCGATCTCCACTGTTATGGGAAAGTTCTTTTCCTTTTTTCTAATACCATCACGAAGCTTTCCCTGAGCACAACACTATGATTACCTTACATAAATCTTTTAGATATGTCAATATTTTCCAAAAAGAATACCCGAGTCCAGCATGACCGAAATCGTGAGAATATCCGTGTCAGGAGTCTTGAAACCATTCTCTACCATTCTCACACTTCCTCGGTCATTCGGCCGGCACCATTTGTCCAGATACAGTGTTTATGGGACCTGCTATCCCCCTTGAGACATCATTTGCCAATTAACAGGAAGCGAGGCCGGACCTTTCATGTACCAAGGAACAGAGGACACGAGTAGAAATCACGTGACATAATAACCCACCAAGGAGTGAGTAGGAAAAATACTCACCGTGCTCACGGTAATCGAGGTGACCAAAGGACAAGATCACGAAGATTGACGTGATCACTTCCAGTGATGAGGGACATACAAGGAGAAGTTTCTTATGTATTTAGCCACTCATTACTCCAGTGATCAATCTCAACATCCAGGAACTTCTTGGATGGGAGTCATTTCCTAACGCCAGTCAGTTCCTTGATGAAATTCTTGTGTGATTATTCAGTCTCAGTGTTGGTTATAGTACTGTTCAGTTACACCCATTCACGACTTGCGAACACAACCACAGGCGCTCACAGCAGGAAGCGGGGGTGGGGCTAGACTGCCCGGAGGTCCTCCAGGTGTTGATCACATTCGGCCGGCACTGTTTCTGCCGGCAATTTGCCAGATGAGCATATATGGGCTACCCTGTGGAAAAAGCGGCCAACTCAAAGTGGTACCTTAAAATCGGGACGCCAAGCGTTCAGCTTTACAAAAAGGCGTGCCATATGGCCATCAGTGCGCACCTGCATTTTTAGTAACCAACCTAAGTCGGTCATATTATCTCGTCATAAATATTTTTTCAACATGAACTGCATCGCATCTTTTCATAGCAGAAATATCTCGCGAGTAGGTAGTAAACGGGGCTCGTTTTTTTCCTCAAAAACAAAAGTGTCAATGAGATCCATGAGCAGAGCAGGCGTACGAGAGGCACGCAGACTATATCGAGAGGCATAGAAGAAAGTGGACAAATATAACCGAGGATGGAACAAGATTATGGAAGGGTCAGGAACCCAGACAAATACATTAAAACCGATTGTCTCCAAGAAAATTCTCAAGATGTTCCAAAATTGCACCGCTTAATCGCAGATCCGCTTCTCCGAAACCAGTTAAGAAGTATCCGGCTTGTGCCATCCAACAGGCGACTGCATGGAGGCAATTTGGGATACATGGATAAAGTACTTTAGAGTCTGACTGAACCTTCGAGATGGGTACTCGAGAGCTTGCACTACTTATGTTAGACATGCGAACAATTAAGCGAGGGAAAAACTAACATGAATCCTTCGGTATTGATCGAAAAGAGGACGACCAACAACGGACAACTTCCAGCTAGAACTGCCCATCTTTTTGAGATCTTTCGTCGCCGATGGAGTGACTCTTTAGAGCGTCTGGTGGCGCGGACAAGGATGTCGAAAGCGACAGAAATATCTGTTTGACCCGCTTTCCCGTGCATGTAACAAGTACGGCGATCTTGTCCGACTATGCCAATGATGGTATCCATCACTTTATCAAGCTGGACGTAAGCTAGTCTCTGCATGAAGTGCTTGTTGTCTTCATTTTCGATGAAATTGTTGAGCACCTGCAGTACGTGCGTGATACGCTCATCGTCATGTTTGATGTTCAGAGGTAGAGTTGTTGAGCTGACCAGAGTGGTCCAAGACTGATAGATGGACTTGATGTTGTCAAGGAAGTATTGCCGAGGGTTCGGTCTTAATTGAAACCGAGTTGGTTGCGATGTCATTTGGAAAATTTACTTCGTTGTAGATGAAAAGTAGTAAATTGTTCCGTTGGAAGGTTCTGTGGCAACCCTCTCCATGTAAGTTTTATAATTTCGCAATCGACATTGCGGCACGGGTCTCATGCGTAACCAAATTCTGTTTTCAGACGTCACCTGAAAAAGCTAGCGTGCTTGGTGGAGCTTGGCGGAGAACGAGAGATACACAGTTTTGCTATACCGTAGGTTACGGAAGTTATTAATGGAATGGGAAAGTGGGTCTCGACAACATTTGAAACGAGGCTCTGAGCGATTTTACATGTTTTACGTCGCAACGGGAGTCACTCGGAGATCATCCACTCCCCAGGTAAATTTCAAAAAAATTATTCCTTATACTATGTTATAACATTGATTGGAACAGTACTGCCAGAAAATGTCTAGGCTATCCATTGGGTGAGCTCAGAAAGTACTTTGAAGATTTCAATGGGCAAACATGTACAAGATAGGAACATAAAAAGATCTCAAAGGCGGAGTTTGCAGAAGATACCCTCCAGGACATATACTGCTGCACGTGGACCGGATTGAGTGGCCTGAGAAAGTGTGTGGCACACCGAAGCTACTAAACAAGCACCACTGAGCGCAGGATACAAAAAACAGACCATGGAATGCGAGCCGTTGAATGCGAGCCGTTGCGAGCCGTTGAATGCGAGCCGTAAAATGCGAGCCGTAAAATGCGAGCCGTTGAATGCGAGCCGTAAAATGCGAGCCGTAAAATGCGAGCCGTAAAATGCGAGCCGTAAAATGCGAGCCGTAAAATGCGAGCCGTAATGCGAGCCGTAAATGCGAGCCGTAAAATGCGAGCCGTAAAATGCGAGCCGTAATGCGAGCCGTAAAATGCGAGCCGTAAAATGCGAGCCGTAAAATGCGAGCCGTAAAATGCGAGCGGTTGAATGCGAGCCGTGTCACGGAGACTGTGCCACGGAGACTGTGCCACAAGAACGGCGGTCAACAAGCAGCCAAATAAATGGCTGAATCGCAAACAACGAAATCTGATGCACGGAGTCTACGTTACGGAGTCTACGTTACGGAGTCTACGTTACGGAGTCTATGTTACGGAGTCTATGCTACGGAGTCTATGCTACGGAGTCTACGTTACGGAGTCTATGTCACAGAGTTCATTGCACGGGCGCTACGAGACAGAGACAAGAAAACCAGGACAACGAAAGGAAGATCTTATTATCGGATCCCCACGCTTGAGTAGGCAGCCGTTAGGGGACAGAGGGAACTAGATGGACAAAGCGGGCCTTTCCAAACACAAATACGGTGAATTAGCGAGGCGCCTCTCTCAAAACGGAACTTTGCCAGGAAAGGCAAAGAAGGAAATCTGAAAACAGAATTCAGCAATCCATGTCCGCTGACTCAAGGTACCAAAGCTTGGCAGCAGCAGGCCGGTTCCATCGAATTATCTCACTAGCCACGTCGATCATCCCTCGCTACGCTGTCCTACCTAAAGTTTAAACCTGTGTGATTCGGCGCATGCCTTCAAAAACTGGTACACGTGCGCTCAAAATGTGGTCTTCAAAGGATGCACCACTCCATGGAAGATGGTGCACGAAATTTTGAAATATAGGTTTAATATGCAAAGGCGTAAGCGCACTAGAATAATGAAAGTTCCATGACCTGGAAATTTGGGTTGTGAGTGCTTGTTGGCTACAGTGGGTAGAGAGATATGATTATGAGGTCTCGGGGGCCAAGTATCAATAAGGCCGTTGTCTTGCCAGCTTTTCGTGCCACGGAAAAGCGCGTGCGCAGCAGAGACCATGTGATGATCACCAGTCATATTTCTTTCATGTGAGAGCTCGCCATGTCTCGCGCAGGCCACACCTGATTCACCAAGCCAGGAAGGCTGCGGCTGCGGCGGCGACAGTTTTCAACACCTCAAAGGTGGATGCGTTCAGGGTAAGATGTGAGTTTCGAAACGCACTATCGCTCCTCCAAGCCCCTTGAAATTTTCATTTAGTGCATTTTGTTTAAGCTTGGAGACTGAATCAGACGGATTTCTGCTTAAATTCCGTGTGGTGGGCGAACAACGCACGGTCAACTTAATTTATGATTTACAATAAAGGAAGCAAGTCAATTACGTAACGATATATTTCTAGTTGTTTTACAGATTCAGAAATTTTCAGGGGGGAGCGTCTGTGAAGAGGAATAAACATTTTGTTCATACGACTCACCACTGCGAAGATCTTACCATTACCGGCTTGTACAATCTCAGTTACCCAATGAAAAGTCCTCCATCGGTCGCTTTTTGTTCAGCGAGAAACCTCCAGAGCTACATACACCGCGGCAGCCGTGTTATTGCGCTAGTCGAACTCCCTCTGCTAACAGGGCTGCTCGTTAATGCGTAGCCATAGATTAGTACAGGTGTACAGGGTCTCAGAGTCGTGGTCCGAACACTGCCTTTTGTGTACACGTAGGCTGACGAACCACTTCTCATAATCAAGGCTTTCGGTATCCAACCACATCGGTTACTTCGGGCATGCAGTGCTGCCACTGGCTGGCGCTTTTGTCAAATTTCAGACAGTTTCCGGTCTGTATTATTCGAAAGAAAATCCGAAGAGTCCGCACAATCCAATCATTCGTCACGGAAGCAATTCCGAGGTGTTTTTCCTCGTAATCAATCTTTTCGTTGCTAAACCAGTCGTTTGGAAAGCAATTAGTCACCCAGATCAACCTTTTCATAGAGACATGCGAAGCAAGACAGCGAAGAAGAATTGCAGCGAGCTTATGTTCACATTAAATTACAGAATTCGAAGTACAGATTTTCTCTCCAGTCTATGTTATTGGATCAAAGGTAGTACTTCAGGAGCTTTCGTATAACTCCGGGTTACGTAATATGCAACAAGGAAACCTTATACGTTAATGTTCTATAGGTTGAAGAGTAATAAGCCCTTGGTTCTCACGGACAACGTCGTAGTAGCGCACCAATTATATCTGTTTCGTGTCCTCACTTATCCAATGCATTGGTGTCTGGCCCACGTGATTGAGCCGTTGCGGTAACACGCAAGACAATCCAAGCAAGATCGAACCTATTGGTGAGTGTTCTCGCCCACACCGAGTATTCAATTTGCCACTCAAGATGTCAGATATCTTTACCTTCCACATTATTCGTTGTGTCTACAAGGTTTTGCTTCGAATGCATCCGTCATTGCAATCGGATCAAGGCCCAACAACTCTTAACAGCAAGCTCTTGCCCGGGTCATGCGCCTCCGACAGGCCTGTCTCATCAGACCAGAGAAACATCTAAACGAGTATTGGTGGAGTTGTCAGACCTCCCTTGCAGACAAGCTCCAATAGGAATGACAGGCTCTCCCAAAACAAGCACTCCTCCTATCTCGCTCCTTGTAAACGACAATGCTGCCCGGGTCGCGAGGGACGGAAGTCCATGCGACCAAGGCCACAAATTGCCAATCAACATCCCTAGGGCTTCTGATAAGCCCGCGCACCCTCCAAGGCCTTGTATCCCGGGCTATGAGCCAGCCACACTGCGCATCTTCCCCTTATCACGACCAGCTATGCGCGCTGTCAAGATCTTCAACCCGCCTTTCCCACTGGAATCTTGCTCTCTGAATATCGACCGTATGGCGCAATGGTACAAGCGCCTGGCAGTTCTTTCGATACGCCGTGGGCGAGAGAGAGAGAGGGTTCGAACCCTTCTACCGCCCCTGTGACCCGGCTGATGCATGTCGTCAGTTAAGCACACCGACGAGGGGGCGGGGCTGGTCGCAGATCCCGACCCTTCACGGCCCCGACCCCACACCAACCCAATTCTGGCGGGGTTTCCCCCCTTGTGGTTTTCCCCGCCAGCAGGCATATGTCCCGACACTCCACACCCACACATATCCGTTGTCGCGACTGGACGGCAACTGGCTCGTCGTGGCGCACCGAAGATTTGAGGATTTTACAGGCGGATGCACAAAAATAGAACTCGACCTGACGATATCGAATTTGGGCCCCAACAACCTCAAAGAATAATATAGTTTAGGGCTGGATGGCTGCATCTAGACTGCCGCAATAACGGTGATGGGCACGTGGGTGACTTTTGAGAATAGTTAGAGAAAACCCTGGTTCCTCGACAACCCCGCGATGTATGGCTCTGGGAGGCGTGGGAGGCCCTTCTAGGAATGGAACCCACGTTGAATCTCAAGCAATCAAGCGTTCAATCAATCAATCAATTAACCCTAAGCTACCCTAATCTGATCAATCAATCAACAATCATGCTCTCTGAATACGTGGGAGACTATCTAGGTACTGAGCACGGAATGGGAAAATTTGCCAGGATATCCGTACAAGTGTCGGACATGACGAAGCGACCTAAGACACATCAACCTATCATGTTCCAATGCATCTCCACTACGCCTAGTTCTACGCATTTGGCTGGGTGACGTAGCCCCCTCCAGTGGCAAATGTATCTTTCCGAAACGACAATGCATGAGTACGAACGCGTCCCGCCACCCAATGATGTACTTGATAGGCAATGCGACCCACATGAATGACGAAGAGAAACTGACTCTGTCAGCTGTCAGTCAATGGGGGAGGTGGGGCTTGAATTTCAATGGGTCTTCTGGGTCATCCATGAGCTGCGTACTTCATCGCATAAAAGCAACCTTTCCACCCATGAAAATGCTGGAAATGTTCAAGCGCTCAAGCTGTACAGCTGTGATGAAAGCGCACACCCCCCCCCCCCCTTCCCTTTTAATATTCTATCGCGACAGCGATACGGCAGGAAGACCCCAACTGTTAATTCCATCGATTTCCGACGCTAATATATCGTTCGCGCCAGCCTTTGCTCAGTAACGTCGTCACCGATTGGTGGAGTTGTCGCAGACTGGCATTGACAAGTTCGTTTTTCGTGTTTTGATCGTGCGCAATCATCACAGGTAGAAATCTCGACCATCCCGCTTCAGATACAAGGTACCATGAGCTATCTGTACAGGCCCTCGGTCTCTTACATCGCCTGCTGCGAGCACATGAAACACTCATGTGTGGTGTCGTGGGCCCAGAAAGTGTACGATGTTCATATTCCAGCGACTCAATGGAAGTTCCAGAGCGTGGAGTAAGCGAACGTGGAGTAAGCTAATCATATTCATAAATAATGGCTTGCTGCTAATAAAACCAGGTGCGAGAGACAGTTTCAAGCGCCAAACTGCCCGAGCCATCAATTACTGCGATCCGTATCTCCAGCAGATCATTTCTCAGCAGAGGCGATAGTCGCTGAAATCTAGCCCACAGACCAAGTGAAAAGCTTGTCTGACCATTTCAATATGTGCCTGATATAGGCATATGATCGATTTCAGCAGGTTGGATTTCGTCCGTCTGCAACTTTCGAAACAATTGCGGACTGTACCACAAATGCCACGGACCCAGGGTCCGCACTACAAAAATTGAAAGTGAGACAGGACTCTTCTATCGAATCAACGTCTAGCACTTCATGAAAAGCGGGCTCTTAAGTCGTGCTACTGGAAATGGTGGTTCCAGCTTCAGTGCTTCAATCGTTTCAAATTGCTCCGCTCCAAAGGATTTCCAACCCCGCGATCCGTAACCTCCTTATTATTAAATGGAGCACTGATTGATTCTGACTGTTTGAAGATAGTCAACAAATCATCATTCTCGCTCGTAACCTCATCGTCGCCTGCCTAGAAACTTAAATCGAGCGATACATGCGAAACATGGTTTTTTTTTTTTCATATTATCGCATGTATCGCAACGAAAATGCCACTGCGTTTGCCCCAACTTATCGAACTCGGATCTCCCATAGGTTAGCGTGATGAATAGCGCACGAATCAAGTGGGTCTTTGGAGTCTCAGCTATAAATAGCGATCTTCTAGACCGCCCCGGCGCTTTTGAATAGGGTTTTAGTGATCTAATAGCGCGGCCCAGCGCTTTCAACCTTGCTTCTTAATTAAGTCTACCTGCCTCCATCCACCAAGGCACCGAATTACATGTGTACCGGTGTCACCCAAGCTATAGCTCACTGACAGTGAATTCCATTGGGGTCTAAGCATCTAGGAGAATCACCCTTTGTATGTACACTCCTGATACTCCATTAAATTTATGGGGGTCTTGCAACGTGAATATCGGGTTCTATAAACTCGAATATTCAAGGTTTCGCAATACCTACTCGATATATCGTTCCTGTGGGCACGGGTTATAGGGCTCAATGCACAGATTGAATGCGATCGAGGGAAAGAAGTAAGATTGAAAGCTGGGCGGGGCATATGAAGAACCCTGAAAAAAGCTGTTCATTCAAAGATGCGCCCCTCGGAGATTATAGCCTTGCCACTGGCGCGCCGTCAACGCCAACACGCCATTGACTACTTGCCCATGGATCTCACTTCACACCATCACGACAATTAACCATGTTCGCAGCTGAGGGCTCATTCAGAATTGACTATCTCAAGAGGTTCTACGGCGTTGTTGCCAAAACCAGTTCAACGGTGATTGCTTCGTCTAGTTGATGACTTGATAGATATATGAGTCATCAAACCAGAGAAGAAAATTAACATTTTCACAAATTGGAGATTACCGAATAGTTGGCCCATTCAGCAACTACTAATGTAAGCCTTGAGGGCATAACATAACTATAAGCCGTACTGTGAGTCAATACTTTCGGCAAGATATAAGGATGCATGCCAAGGCCGAATTGATGGCAGTAGCAGCCTGCAGGCCAATTAGAGCCTTAAGACCAAATTGAGCTGTCAGGATTCCAGGCGGAATGCTCAGATTGAACAAGCCAAAGTCTTTGCCGGCTCTTACGTAGAACCCGCGAGGCGTAAACGAAGCCCTCCGGCAAGGGGATTTTCCAACTTCCGTGGCCACGGTGTGCGATACTCGCGTGTCTAGGTATGCGTGAATAGGCAAATTGGCACTATTGATATGCTTATTTCCTAACAGAAGCTTTAGTGGTCGCTGTTCTAAGCCTTGCTTGCTAGTACCTCAAGACCGAGGGCTACCGCAGCCGTTCATAATGGGGTTCCCTTATCATGGAGGCCACCTCTTCTAGACTAAAATCAATGATATCTTCATCCTCACAGCTGCAGCTATGGCCACCTTTATTCTTTGTACTAAACAGATCCTGCCATCCTGTAGCTCTCAATCAACCGCCCCGATTTTCTGGCCCACTCGGAGTTATTTCTCATTCAGGAAATATGCAAAGAGCTTGAACCTATATACGCACCCACAGGGTTATGCTCAATTCTCGACGTCAAGTACTAAAGGTTATGCTTAATTTATTA
The DNA here is from genome assembly GCA_006538405.1 of Hansfordia pulvinata. Taxonomy (NCBI): domain Eukaryota; kingdom Fungi; phylum Ascomycota; class Sordariomycetes; order Xylariales; genus Hansfordia; species Hansfordia pulvinata. Next base: position 181,212 of record BJKQ01000024.1, read on the forward strand.
CATAAACTTTACTCATTACGAAAATTGCTTTATACACGTGGGTCTACCGTAAGTCCCAAGTCTCCTGGCATCTGAATTGCCACAGTCTGGTTGCCGAGCCGCTGAATCAATTGTTCGCCAGGCAGCCCTTGAAGTTTTTACAGCAACAACATGGGCTCGAGGCAGACTGGCAATTTGTTCAATGTCATCGAAGGCATCCATGGTGTGGTTCGAATGAAAGAAGAAACTTGATTGTAGACAAAGGTAAACCCGGGATTGAAGCAGTGTTTTTATTAATGACTGGTAGGTCAAAGGTTACAATTGACCTAGCTTTGTTGATTTCTGTGTCTAGTGCGAGGCTAATATTGGTGGTCAAAGTCTTGAGAGGGGGAAATAGTTGATAGCAAATGAAAGCCATTAGCAGCGAGTGCTGGTTGAGTGTGGTGAAAATCAGTGACCACGTGGTTGAAGCGAGGGAGCAGAACATTAGCACAGGGGTAATGTAGATTCATACGTCATGGATGGTTAGGAGCAGGTTCATGTCGCATTGCAGAGTCTGCAAGGCCCTCGCCCGGCCGGGCCATAGGTTAAGATGACGAGGCAGAAAAAATGGCAAGAGACACGGCTCAGAAGGACGCCCACACCTGATTGCCAGGCGGGTTGCATGTGTCCGCAAATATTCATGTGCAGCGCCTGCAACGCACCACTCCTGTCAAGAGTAACAGATAAATGAAAGGAAGTTACTGTTTAATGTTAGCATATGTCAACCTATAGAGATCATTTACATTTGCAAAACTTGCAACATTTAATTGGAAGTAAATGAATACTTGAAGACGGGACATGGATTCCTCGCTCAAGTAATCTAGACCGGTAGCAGAATTAGATAACGCGCCGTTTAGTTGATTCCATATCGCGGGCTGTGAAATTTGGTGTATATACTTGTTGTGCTGGCCTATTTTTGTGAAAACCACCTGTGGGTGAGCCACAACCAGCAGCTCTCAAACAAATACCTCAGCTCTGGAGGTCGAATGATGCTTCCAAAAGCCATTTTTTGTGTGAATCACACCATTCCGAGATAATCCTGATCACAAGGCAGCTTCTGACATTATCAATACCTGCTGCCGACTTTTCGATACATTTGAGTACGTTGCACCGCTCACAAATTTCATTTCGCATTTTGGTGTCTCCAATATTTCATGTAAGGTGCCACTGCGTCTCTCGTGAAAAAAAAATGGATCTTTTCGAATGTTATACTGTTCGAGGCTTGCGTCCAGCCACCTGGCTGCAGTCACCACTTGTCACTTTGTGCTGGCAGCTGGAAAGCAAGAGCCTGTCATGTTCGAGACCGAGTGCAAGCATAGCCTCTCAATTTCGCTCTCCAATATTTGTAGTAATGCACCCCAAAGCGTTTTAGGGTTCTTCCGTGTCTGTCGTTGAGAAAGGCGAACGCATTTGTGTGCACGTCATAGAGCCGTGCCACCGTACTGTTGACCTTGAAGACACCGATGAGATATCTTTCAGACTCCTAGAGCATGACAGACTTCCATATACTGGCTACCAGGGTTGGTAATGTGAATCATGAGTTTTGAGTTAACTCATGAGTAACTCACGTGAGTTACTCTGAATCAGTGATTTTACTAGCTCACGTGAGTTAATAACTCACGTGAGTTAACTCACATGAATCTTGAGTTACTCTGAATCAGGCTATTAACTCACGTGAGTTACTCTGAGTTACTCATGATAACTTAACTCACGGAATCACCGTATTTAATTTTATTTAATAAATTAATTAATATTAAGCGTAAATTAAGCTAAAACTTATTAAAAAGACCTTAAATAGCTTTTATTCACTTAAAATCTTTATATTCATATTAAGGTTTATTTTTATAATTAATTGTAATTAATAATTAATTATTTAATAATATATTATTTAAAAACTCTTTTTTTATACTCTTTATACTATTATTATACAAAAATATGCATTTTTTGAATCCGTGAGTTAACTCATTACCAACCCTGCTGTTAAATGTACTCTATCAGCTCGGACTCGGTTAAGATAATTTGAGTTGACAAAGCAAGTAAACTGATACAGAAACGAAAGTAAAAGAGGTGAGTAGCGTACGTGATCAGTGACTTCACTTAAGTTGCTTTAAACTAATTATAGCTGAAACATACTAATAGATTATACCATTAATAGCAGCTTATAAATAGTATCCAATGCGTTTTAATCTATAAGTAGTCTACTTATATATAGCGATTCAGATCACATTACCTATCATTATGTAAGATACTCGAGTCGTAAGTGATTAACATCGAGAGTATAATCTATATAGGTAACTCACTCTAATTATACTTAATTATTCCCTTAGTTACCCTACGTGGGTTTACGCGACGTTTACTTATACAGTCTATAACTATAAGTAAATTCATGTCCATCCTAAATATATTTTTGGTGTCTTATTTTTCCAATAATCAAACTATGAAGAGCTTTATAGTTAAATCAATAAGATAATAAATGAGTTTAAGTTGTTTTAAAAAAACATTATAAAGTCACAAAATTGTTATCGACCGAGTTTTGTATAAATGACCTAGATAGCTTCGATTTATAATATACTATTATGAGTAATTGCTATATAAATCGCTTGAGAATATGCAATACCGGTATCAATATGAGTGATTGAAATATAAGTTTATTCAATAGAAAATAAGCCTAATACAAGTGAGCTCATTATGGTCGATAAAAATGAAGAAGTGATATTCATATGTTAGACCAAAATCAACTCAATCCATCTATTCTCAATGTTCAAAATCAACTATAATTTCTTTCATGCTGTATTCTCTCAATTTATAGCATTTAAGCCAATGATTGCTTTCAAAACTCATTCAACCTTAATTCCACTTATATAAGATATTGTAAGTCACTAAATGAAGTAGGTCAAATGTATCCAAGCTCACGTGAGCCACCTCTTGTGATTCATGAGCGACTCACGTGTATGAACTAAATTTGACTTACATTAGTTTATCAACTTGTATTATTTCGAATCGGGCTTTAGTCTACTGCTTTTCTATCTTGAAGTAACATGTCCTATTATAATTATGTCTTAAAGTCTCTGTAAGTAAGCATTTCGAAGTTCACCATTTTATTCAACGTTTAGTCTTAAAAAGAGCCCGTATACTAATAAAAGAATTGAAATATGTCAAATCACCTAATCAAGTTATATGCGGATAGCGGAATGTGAGCTACAAGTCTTATGTTAATAAGAGAAGAACTTATGCGACTTACTCTAATTCGGCGGCTTTATTGATTCACATGAGATTAAGCTACTTTTATTTAAACTCTTAGCCTTTAAAGCTAAAACTCAATTAGATTTCATTTGGCCAGTGATATCATGTTATAACGTAATTAATCAAACTAAAAATGCAACGACTTTACATTATCACCTTTAAGTGAAGCATGATACTGGTTCACGAGTAAAAACTACAATAAGTAAAGCAAGTAAGCTTTCTACACCCAAGTCGTCAAGGTTTTATTTTACTTGAATTTAAGATGAGTGATTCAAGTCTATTGATTTGACTTTATAGATTCGATGTTTTTCAGAGTTATATACAATATATGTAAATACATATTTTTGTAAGTTATCAGTGATTTTCAATTGTTATAAAACAGTCAAATAAGTAGGGCTTAGGTTGTATTAGAAGATTACGTAGCTCAAATACGTGAAAAGTCCACATAACATGAGCAAGATGATCGTTATTCACGTTTCTAACAAATGTAAAACTTGCAGTTTTCAATATTATACTTTATTAATAACTGTAAAAGATTTGTCGTTAAGTTTATAAAAAGTTACATTTAATTGAATAATGTTATAAACTTATAACAGTCTCTTTCAGCTTGAAAAATGTTTATTAAGTGTTATTATCTCATTTCTGCTTATACACATATCAAGTACTTAAGCCTCTTTTATATAATATATATAAACTGGCTCACTTATTAAAGAATATAGAAGGAAATTAAAAGAAAGAGAAAAGAGGGAGGTCTTTAACTTATAAGCCTTAATTAAATCTTAGTTCGTTTAGTTAAGTGTTTAATAAGTAAACGGGGCATAATTATATTACGTAGCTTAATTAAATAATTTAATTTATCTATGTGTCTTTCATTATATAACTTAGTTTAATAATATTACTTAATACAACTAATTATTTTATTTTAATTTAATATTCTTTAGTTTATTTAAAAGAATTAACTCATTTAATTAAAAAAGTTTTTAAATATAAGGCTTTCATAACCTTTTATTTAATTAAGTACGGGGATAAAAGCTTATACTCAATTAAAATGTAAGTTGAAGTTAAACTTTATAAACCAAGTATATATATATGTGAAATGTTTTTTAAAATACGAAGTTTAAAGAAAAATAGCTTAATTTTTTATTTTAAGGTTGAAAAAAAAAGAGCTTTACTTTTAAATACGCACGTATATGTCTTAATAGTTGAATAAATAATACATTGTGTCTGCTTTAATGTAAAAATTGTTTAAAAAAAGAAACTGTTTTAATTATTAAGCGAATTTTAAAACTTATAATTGATTGATTAAGAAAGAATTAATGAAATAATAAGACTTAATTCATTTTTATCCGTTTTAAGTAAGTGAAAAATAAATAAAGGGACTTAATTAAGTATTTAAACTTAAATAAGTACTTTTATACTGATTTATACGGGTTAACTGAATTAAATAATATAAAGCTTAATTCAATGTAAGGTTTTTAAGCTTGGTTTTATTAAAATTAAGGTTAAAAACTTATATTTAAATTAAACTTAAGGTAAAATTAAATATAATAAATTAAGTATATATATGTATTTTACTTTTAAGACCGTTTTTTTTTAAAAAAAAGTGGCGGCTTAATTATTTGTTTAAAAGTGATAAGGGGGAAAGCTTTAATAAAAAGTGTATATTTAGTTATTTTAATTATATTATTAATGATGGACGATTTTTACTTCAACGTAATTATGAAATAATATGTATTATAAAATATTTCAATTATAATTATCAGGTTATTAAAAAGCGTGAAGAAGTATATAACGACTTATATCTCTTATTAAAACAATATAAAAGTAGTGTAAGGTTTATGTTTCTTTTTTAAAGAGAAAACACTCGAAAAGTCGTTTATGGGTAAAGATTAACTAAATAAATAATTATACGTAGTCTTTAATATTACATGTATAAATTATAATTAAAATGTATATCTATATTTTAAAATAACTTAATAAGTTAAATTAAGTCTTAAGTTAGTAAATAAAAAAAGGTATAACGCACCCCGGTCGCATACGGTGCACCATATCACCCGAGTCAAGCAAGTCAATTTGATGCGGATAGTGATAGCGATACGGTTTCCGACTTCTAGATTTGGGTCGAGTATGGGGCAAGCGAGCTGGTTGGTAAACAAGGGTACAGTACAGCAAAGCCCTCGTGGGGACTGAATGCAGGCATAATCCTGGCCTGATGGCCCCTTAAGGGTTAGGAGTTTGTATTTCAATGTTGTTTCCAGTGTCGTCCGCATCAGCTTTTCTTATGTTGCCAAGCTAGATGTATCTGTAGACGAAATCTCTTCATCTGTTCGCCCAAAGATCATTGTCTCCTTAGCGAAGAACCCTACTACTGCGGAGTTAGATGATGCCATCTTTGCGCGTAGATTGTCTGTTGGTCCCAAGATTAAGCCTCGCGTGCGGAATCCTTGCTTGCTTTCTGTTTGGAAGAGTACAATCACATTGCACTAGTGTGGCAATCCACGCTGACTTTCTCAGACCATGCATTTCACAATCACATTGCAGTATTGTCGCATCCCCTAGGGCCAACAATTCCTGGAATACGAGAACTGGAAACCAGCCAGATCTATGTCTGTGCAGTTTCCACCTTCTTCAAACGGTATGGCTGATAACATGATGGGTCCGTCGGTACCGCGCCCCCGGGTCGTACGCGTAATCCACCTCAACACAGGGTTCCAGGCGCGTTCGACAGAGCATTCGCTCCACAACACGCACCCGAAAGCTAGCTAGACGCGCCCGACCCATTTCCCCGCTGCATTCTCCCCATGCCCTCCATCATCCGCTATGTTGCCCCACTTTAGTCCTGCTGTCTCCTGGAAGGCGTTCAGAGCCGAACAGACGAGTCGGACGCGCATTCCAACGACAGGCTGCTGCGCCTTGGTCAGAACTTGACAAGTGACTTTCAAAGTGGTGGTACTAATGATGGTAAGATTTGCAAAATGAAGGCACGCTCCTTATTTTGAGCCATGGGGCAAGGTGGCAGTACGGGTCGTCAGTATTAGGTAATCTCAGTGCTAGACGACTCGAAACTGTTTTCTGGCCCTGCGAAGGCTTGTGGAGCATAAAGCGCTAAATTGAAAACTGCAGGCCTGCTTCCCGGCAGTGGGGGGGATTGGAGGGACATGAATCTGTGGATGCTGCCACCCGAAGCAAGCCGCTCGGCGGGTGGGTTAGAAAGTTAATGAGATCATGACCAGGCAGTATCGAGGAGGCAAGTTGATGATCGTTTCGCACTCAGGGATTTCCAGTCTGACAACCAAGACCAACGCGGGCATGCCGTCTCACACGGTTTGAGAATATGCCTATTCCTTGGATGAAATCTTTCGCCGTATCCTCGTTTGTGATGAATGGGTGCTCTGCCTCGAACCGAGACAGCCGCAGATTCTGGGCGATCTCTCTGCTATCCCAGTGCATAGTACCGCTCATCACCACGTCAGTCAAGGATTATGGCGCATGCATCGCAGCGCTTGGACAGTGCACCAAGATGTTCAGGGTGTGGTTGTCTTAAAGTTCTGCGAAAACATTCGTATCGGGGCACAAGGATCTCATTGTGCGATGGATGAAGTGATGTAAGACGAGGATGACGAGACTCAGGTGGCAGTACATGATGAGCTCCTATGAGACTGGTTGATCTTTGAACAGAGTGGCAAGGAGGCCGCCGACAAACTGCGTTCATTAGAAGTCAATTCCAGTCCGCATTGTCTTGTTGACTTACAATACCAAGGTTTTAGCCTTTGCTGCTTCTATAGCCAGCCCTCATGTGATCGAGGATACACCCATTTGGGACGGTGCCTTGCATATCTCGACAAGTAAACGCCGTGGTCCCTTGTTTTCGTATTCAAAACATCGTGTCTGAGACGAGCGGTGTTTGCAATGGCGGAAGGAGGCAGCTCTACGGTTCTGCTTTCATTCTAAGGCTTGTGCTCAGTCTCGGGTTCCGGATAAGGGTTGCAAACATTTGATTTATATGTTTTCGCCATCTTTGGGTCCAAGAGGCGGTGGCGCAGCGTCGGGAGCGACGGGCAGTTTGGTGAATGGTCGGACATAGGGAAAGATGTCCAACAGGATGAAAAGGTGAGAGCTGACAGGAAAATACCCTATGACTTACTGAGTGCCTTCAAAGATGGCTAAATTCGACGAGTACTTGACTTGGGTCTCATTGGCACATGAATGCCTACGTGGGCGATTTTAGCACAGGTGTGCTCAGGTGCTCATGGCCCTAGGGCCGCGTATGGATCGCTAAACGGATGCAGACCTGCGCTGAAGGAGCACAATGGATCTTCGTCCCAAACAAAATACCTAATCCTTGTTCGATTTCAATCATCGCCGCTACCACAGAATCCTTAGCGATATGAGTGCCCAACACAGCTGCAATAATTTCGATCCATCTTCGTCTCGCTATCCTTGTTGATGCAATTTGCGCGCGCTACCGATGTCAAGGACGACACTGGAAGCAGAAGGACCTTGCTGCTGTCCGAGATCCATCATGTCAGATAGCTTCTAACCACTCGTCTGAAAATGGTCAATTAGGGGCCCATGCTACGTGTCGCGGATCAGCTTGCACTACATGTACGCAAAATCGATATACTCGAAAGTGTGGAAGCCGGGGCATTGAGCGCAGACAGAGGTTAGTAGGAAACTAATGGCGCTGCAATTTTTCCTCGTATCAAAAAACTGACGGTGAAGTATGAAGTCGGAGCGTCGATGGTGGTACAGGGAAATCTAGATTATTTTTGGAGGAAGGAGCGGCAACGCCCGTCGTATTCGGAGATGAGCACGTGTCAGATTCTTTTCATCATGAATACCGTCGCTTTCCTGGTGGGTCAAACATGACTTACCCTCATAATGTTGGCAGCAACCCAATTCAGACCCAAAGAAATGCCTTTCTGGAGCTGCAATCCTAGCGAATCTTCATGAACCGTAGAGAAGGCGCGGTCGAAAACATGGTAGGGAGCTTGCCGCTACTCATCGTCACAGACTAAGGCTATACGAGAAGCGAGGAAAGCGCAGTAGTGACAGGGCGTGCGGCAACGCATGTTGGACAAGCCTGGTCTGCTATTTGCTGTATGAAAAGATCACATGGATGTTGCATGGCGGTCGGGTCACCGAAACATCATTTGCGACGCGACTCTTTTCCAATTAGCTCCCGATGCAAAGCGAGTTCAAGACCATTCTGGAGGCGACAGAGGTGTTCCACTTGGCGTGAGGCAAATGATGGATTTCGAATAGCTCAGCATCGATATGAGACTGGTGAATCGGCCATGCGCCATTGACAGGTTTGTTTTTCGTATTCCTTCAAATGCAGATTGGCTTGTTAGATTGGTCCATTTTTCTCATTACTTGTAAGTATGTAGGAGTGTAGGTGTAGTCAAAAGCTTCTTGTCTTTCTCACTGGGTGATCTTTGTTGGGCTCTCGTGTTTTCTCGAAGACAAGTTTCTAGCTTTTACCATGAACAATCGTTGTCGCTGAATTTTCACTAAATTCAATGCAAGTTTTACCTCATGATGTGTTGATCATGCGACGAGCCGTGGCCGTCGAGAAAGAAGGTTATGTGAACAAGCTCAATTATTCTTCAAACTTGATCCATCTATAACGACTTGTACAATTTGTGTCTTCTACAACCGGATATTGAACACTGGGATGTTCTGATACACAATCGACTGATAATTTCTCTTTCGTCATCTGGAACAGTTGGGCAAACCGTGGTGGCAAGCATGGCAGCCAAGACACTGAAGATGAGAACCGCACGAGCCGGATTCCTGACAGCTATGGCCTTGATCTTTTTGATATTCCTGACCGGGTTGAGGGCCTCGATATTCCGGAAGCCCCTGGGCACCCTGGACCCCCCGACGGCCTTGACGACCGCGTCTCCCAGGAACACCGCGTTGACTGGTGAGGACCTCAGCGTTAGCGACAAAATCGCTTACGAAAGTTCGGAAACACATACCCTCTTTGACCCCGAGGCCCCTGCTTGGCCAATCCTGGTGGACCTCTGGGCCCTTGAGGACCGATTGGCCCCGGAGCTCCAGCAGCACCATTAGCACCAGCAGTGCCAGCAGTGCTATTGCAAAATTAGCTTCCTTGGTTATGTGGATATTGACCACATGCAATGTTCTCATGGCATTCCCCAAAAGGAAGTGATTTATGAAGGGCTTCATACCCTTGAGGTCCCTCTCGACCGTTGATGCCTGGCGGCCCCTGAGGTCCCATCGATCCTGCAAGACCGTTCGCTCCGGCTGGTCCTTGGGAACCTGTCGGGCCAGTGTGTCTGAATATATTAATAGAACGTAAGAATATGCTTGGTAGATCAAGACAGGAGGCTTTCTTATACCCAGTGGGACCAATGCTGCCCTCTGCGCCTCTTTCACCGCGCTCTCCCACAGGGCCCACAGGCCCCATAGGCCCTGGACTCATATTAGCGTATTGTCCCGAAGCTGGGTGAACCAAGAGATCTTTGTGTCATACTTACCACAACTGCCACGAGGACCAGGTTCACCTGCTAAACCTTGGACTTTTTTGATGTCAGTACAAGCAGACGATGATGAAGTATATTGGCCAAGCACAAAGACCCCAAAACTTACGCCCCATTGGCCCTGGATCGCCTTTTGGACCAGGAGGCCCTGGGATCCTCTGCTTTGATTCTATTAAACAGTGCTCGAGTGGACGATAGCATCGGATAGTGCTAACAGACCTGACATATATGAGGCATACGTACTCCCGTCTCTCTCACTCTCACATCTGTAACTCGATTGGAGGAGGGGCGAGACCGTGCACGGAGCAAGCAGACGAGAGAGATCAAGAGAAAAAAACCGATCGTGAGTCCGATGAACACAACACCGACGATTGAAATAGAACCTCCAGACGTAGTTTCTGGGTCAGACTGCGTTTGCTCTCGTACGGACACTGTAAGTTTGCGTGACTGATTGATGTGCATTTGCCCCTGTATGTTGCGGCAACGTTCCTGATCCTGTTTCTGATTTTCCTATATTCTTTGTATCTGGTGCGCTTGAATAAAAGATCGCCAAGGCTGTAAGAAAAAGGGTAAGGGTATTGTAATCGCAAGTGAAGAGTGATTACACGATTTTCCGAGGGGGTTAGACGGAAATATGTTACAAATCGGCTTCCGCTCTCACGCTTTTGAAGCAGCTTATTACCTCCCTTTTATTATTAATCGAACTCTTTTTGCACCATCTATCAAAGTTGCTTGGTATGTAACCTTTGCAACCCATCCACTTAGCAACACGTACGTTTTGGTTGATCCCATTGGTTGTATACATGATCTGGGGACGGTCGAAGACTTGGAGTATGCATATGCAATGCACTCGGCTCTAAGGTGCAGCTCATCGGACTACTGCACTGCAACTTAATGCAATGCGACTCGAAGTGAAGAGGGGAGTCTACTGAATCCCGGCTGACGTTTTGTTCAGCGTTGACGAAGTATAATCTGAGGTGCCAATCACTATCGCTGCGCGTTTCCCAGGTGTGTATCCTTCAACTACACAGCGTGCATGTCCTGACACCATAGATATCACAATTTCACTCCCGCGTCCCGAACAGCTCAGGGAGCGTTTCGAGCGCTTCGAAATTAGTGTGGATAAGCTAGCCTTGGCCAATCACCTAAACTGATATGCGGCTCACATTCCACTTGGCTACTCCAGACGCAGAAACCAGATAGCTGGTGAGCTCGCAGATTCGGATCTACGCATTTAGGGTTACGGAAACCCATGTCTTGTCATATAGCTTTACATTTTAGATATACTGCCATCATCAAAGCTTACGTAGCATCCAAAACCATTACCTTGGTACCTTCATTTTATGAACTACGTCAAAGCATCTGTAGAAGTCCATTTGTGGCAGTGCTATAAGTTCATGGATGGGTTTGAACAGGCCTTCACCATTTTCTGCTCGCCTTAGTAGGATCCTCGCAACTTTTCGGGATATCAAGGTAATAGGAAGTTGGAAATGAAACCGCTGGCCAACAAAATAATCCCCTCACCCGACTATCCTGCGCCTTGTTTGACGTTCTACCATGTGCTGAGTAATATGCAGAACCCCAGTGATTTGCATGAACCTCCATCCTTGCCGAGACATTCATCATGATAGGCTTGGAGAATACATCCGGAGACCGTGGCTTGCTGCGAGTCGGGCGTCTTCGCGCTCGCAACGGACCTGGCGATAAGGCTCGGCCTGGACAGCAGCCCCAGCCCTCATCTTGCGCTGGTCCACAGCAGGGTCAAGGTGCGAAATCATGAGATGGCAGCGGCAAGATCGCCCAAGCTGGCACCTGCTGCAGCTGCAGCCCCAGTCATAATTCCAACACAGGAGCCACCAGAGCCAGCACTTGTAAGGTAGCGAGCAAGCTGGGCGCAATGACATTTCCCACACAACTTTGCCACGCGGCGGTGGTTGAACCTAAGAGGGCAAGTTATTTGAGCTTTCCAGTGGAGATCAACTGCTTTCATATCACCGAGAACACCCGGCGGGCCAAATCCAGCTGCTCCAAGGAGAGGATTCGCCAAGAAACTTCCAACAACGGCTCCGAGTATAAATAAAGAGAAAAGGCATGCATTCTTTTTTTTTCTTGGTGCGCGAGCAAGCAGGTTTCCCATTACGTAATCTGGATGTTGTCGAAAGAGATAACCGGGTAATAGACACCACGAAATCGAATAGTATCTAAACGATTTTCGACACTCATAAAATGGGGTCTTGACAGTTTATAAAAACAATTCCTTTTACCCAAATCCAATCACACTTGCAGTGTTAACTTGACCGCGATGTGAAATGCCAAGCCATCACCACCTATTCCACTGGCTACGCAAGTCTACGATGGCTTGCGCCAAGACCTACCGGTTCTGACGTCGCACATGGCTGCGCTTCCCGGGATTGATCATGACTTACTCTGCGACCAATGCAGCATAACACACATATAAAATGATCGGCGCCACTCCCGAGGCCAATGAGGTTCGCCTTTGACCAACTGCACGGGTGGCTCGTCCTATTCTGTACAGGTCGCACTTGGTAGGCGGACTGAATGTTAAGCGTGCGTATAGAGGGTCCATCTTACTGGCGACATTCTTCATCGGTTAGTTCAAATACAGGATTGAAAATAGGTCTGAAGACCTTCCATATCAGCCATTAACAAAGGTTTGGGGTCAGGGTCGAAAAGGTCAGGCACGAAAATAAGATGAAAGTGAGTGCGATTACAGGTCCTTCTTGAAAAATTCCACACCTTTGAGATGATATATCCACAAAAATTTCCTCGGAGTATTTAGGTTGTGCTATATCGAAGAAATGGAAACATTTTCATTCCGAAATCACGTGCGGTATGAAACAACAAACACGGAGGACAACTGTGTGAGCCATTGCGAGTGTGTTAAAGGTTCACAGGCTTAAGAAGCCAAGAAATACAATCAAATAAGTCAGTCAAACCGCATCATGTTTGCGTGTCGTGACTTGGCAAGTGACACCTTTCAGTACTATGTGGCCGCTGCGCATTTGGAAAGTATGCGCTTGAGAAGTTTAATTCTGGTACTCCGTAGCAATAAGCGCATCATTTAGTCTTTTTCTACCCATTAAGCATTGGTCCAGGTTTTCTATTGTGGAAATCACGACGACTCCTAAGTGTGAACTGCTTTGCTTTCTCGAGAGATGTTCACCGGGTCATAAATCGAAGATTCAGCTAAGATCTAGGCACAAGGCTTACAACGCGTCGTGCCGCAATAGGCCCCACAAAAAGCGGGGTGTCAGTTGCGAAGTGCTGACCTGCTGGGTCTTGACTAGCCCTCAAAGCACCGAGCCTGCATGGTTTTGCTCCAGGCTTTTCTTTGAACATCATCATCCCCTGCAGGTCCTTCTCCCAGCGGCCCACGATAAGATCTATCTGAATTGGAGCATGCCTATGCTTGAGAGACGACATCTCGATCATCATTGGCTGGTGCAACGAAACGTTCTGAATTTAATAGTCCAGAAACCCGTTAAGCCGACTTGTTGAGAGCCTTGGGTCTAGCTGCCCGTGCCACTTGCCCGGACTCGTTGACCAGTACCACGAATCTATCTGACAGTCCTTTGACCAGAAGCACCGAAGATAGCTTGGGTAACCATATGGCATCCTTGCTTTCCTTGTAATTAACTCAAGTATTGACACCATTTCATTCGCACAGAAGAAGACACGGGCAGTGAGTGTCACGAAACACAGCCAGTGGCTGCATCGCAAACGTCGAAAAATGCTGAAAGCTCTGAATCTGAAGGAGGAGCTGTCCTATGAGAATGGTGTAAGACACGAACTCAGGGGCATTTGGCTTCCCCCATACAGCTTCGTCCGCGCCTTGAAATGGATATTTCAATTACAAGATGACAACAACGGCAACGACAGACAGCTCAAAAGCCCGTCACGTAGCAATAAGTGAATTGCCCGGCATGAATACAGAATCCTGGCCGGCGCGGGGTTTTATCAAATCCATCGATTTGTAGTCATTGGATATTTATTCATCATGCCACGTATGGTAAAATTGGCCCTGACTGGAATCGCTTAGTAGTACATGGCGAGTTTTAAACAGTTGCTGGGTACGCGCCCAGTAGCAAAACCTCCTTTCAATTATACCCTCGTATCCACTCTTGACGCCTCAAGATTTCTATCCCAATCCTCAATACCTTCCGTTTGTGGCTGCCTCCTCGGTGGACTCGAGTTTTACCTCCCTGGTCTCTTAAGACTGGCACACGACAGACCCCCAAAGCATTGCCCCTAGCACCATGGCCCCCATAGCAGCTTCATCACATGCAGGCCGTCAGCGCCGTCCCTGCGATTAGACATGACGCTCAAAGCAGAAGTGACACTTACCCTCCTACATGAGGGGAATCATTGGCCACATCATGACACAAACAGCCATGGTTTCTCGGGTTCCGTTGGCTCTCAATGTACAATAGCATGATGTCATTGTGGCGTAGATCACATGGGCATTTGTTAGCGGCGGTCCCAAAAATTACAGGTCAATCCAGAACCAGTCCAATAGCACCCATGTTCCGCACACGCACAGCTCCAGTGTTTAGCGCCAACAGGGGACTTGGCGCCTGAAAAGAATAGGCGATGCGAGATGTGATCTCGCACTGTGCTTTCATGAGTCATGGTCGCGGACCGAGCATACGAGCGATACTTGTTGTAGCTAAAAATGGATTAATAGAACATGCCATGCCGGCTGTCGCCACTCGTCGGCTGGGACCGTAACGTCAAAGTGGCAATGCAATGGCATCCGCGTAGTTCAGCTTGCCATCCTAACATGAACGTGCGTGTGAGCTGCCCGGCGTCCCATCTCATCCCGTTCCCTTTGCATAGAATTGCTAAGCCCAGCTCCCGGACTAAAAAGTATCCAGAATCTTGCTGCCCAGGAGCGCCTGACGCATTCTGTTTGTTGGAGAGGTGAGCGTGAGTGGGTCTTTTAGGCCGCTAGATCCGTCTATATGCAGCGCTGATGATCGGGGAGCGGGGTTGCTTCCCCGATGTGAACGTCGAGATCGTCTGATAGACTTATGTCCCTCGCATTTCCTTTCGCCGAATATCTGAAAGACTACTGTACATCAAGTTTCACACAGACACAGATAGATACACGGACTAGATTGAGGATCTTGATACGAGCAACAGACCACTACTCAACCCCCAAGATCAAGATTAGGTTTGATGGCAGACCCCCTGAGCGTAACAGCCAGCGTGGTGGCCCTGGTGACTTTTGCCTTCCAATCTAGTGTCACCCTCTATGAAACAGTGCGCAGCTTCCGAAGCCAGAACAAGAAAGCTCGCACACTCAAAAGCGAGCTAGAGAACCTCACAAAGGTGCTCGAGTCGCTACTCGAGACAGTCACCAGTCACCCTGACCTCGACTTCGATAGCCTGAAACGACCTCTGCATCGCTGCGGCAAAGCTTGCGAAGAGTACGGGGCGGTCATAGCCCGATGTTCCCAACACGCCAATGAAGACCGTCCCAGCTTTCGAGATAAATCCAATCCAACCTGAGTCCCTCGGAAGATGTACTAATGAGCTGCAGTCGGGTGGCTGCTATCACGCCAAGAGTACTCCAAGATTATCAAGAAATGATTCGAGACACCAGCAGTGACTTACAGGAGCACTTGCAGCGGTTGGATGAGAAAGTCCAAAACTTGACTGAAAACCCCCAACATGCATCGGACCAAGTCGAGTGGGACGCCTCCGCGAAGAGAAAGAAAGTACTCAGCAAGGTCTGGAGATCTGTGCACAGCTATCGACTCGGATCGAGGAACTGCGGTTGACAGTGAAGGAGCACTATCGGTTATCCGAGCGGCCTTCAGCCTCCAAACTTGTCAAGAGCAGTCTGGGCGCCGCTAATAGCACTGTCCAAGATCTCATATCTCGGCTACAAGCCCATGAGATCGAGATCAGGAAACAGATGCAGATTCTTACAGTGGGCGGATCACAGGCATCTGATCGCAGTCTCGACGACCTACGGGAGACACAGGAAAGCATTCGCCAGTGTGTTGGTGTTGTATCGCAAGCTAACGACGGACTTCTCACCGAGCGACGCAACGTGTTCGAAGACATCACCATGGCCGACGACAGCTATGATTTCTCAGTCTCTACTGTTGGTGATCTCGTCACGGCCAGGCGGATAAACCTCAAAGGTCGAGCACGACATGTTAGCGGCCAAATAAGTGACGAGAGCTATCAAAAAGCCATCGAAACATTCACGCAGCTGGACATGCAGTGCGCTGAACAACTGGCTCGTCCTGAAATCAATCCATTGCTTCCTGAAAGGTCTGGGGATGTGCAATGCAACGCCAAGCAACAAGCATTTCAAGACCGTCATGGCCCGGGTTCAAAGCTATCGCCACTCACAGGGACCGATAACGCATCAAAATCTGTTCGCAGGTGAAACTTCACATGTGTTCCAACCGATCTTACCTTTTCCGAATGCATTTTGCGTTTCAAAATCACTTAATCTATCGGAATATGCATTCGCTCGCACATGAAGACATAAGTCGCTTCAGTGGTGATCCAACTGAATCTAGTCCGTGCCTCTGTAATCTCGAATGTACTGTGCACGATTCCATACCGCCAGATTGGTTCCGACCTGAGCAGTAATCATTTCCCGACTTAAGCCGAATTCTAGGAGGAAGGATCAGAAGCAGATTAGGATCTTGAAAGCAGTATGTTTGACAAGACTACCTACAAAACGACCTGAGAGGACCCCGAAAGCCAATCGTTACCTACCAAGCAAACTGACTCCAAACCGAGAAACATACCTGGTGTAGCAAGGGCTCGCATCGAGAGCTTGGTACAAGGGCTGACTTACTAACAAAGGCACAAGGGGCAACTGCAGGATCATGAGGATCGTGGAGTCCCTTACAACATGTGCCAAAGGCACTCTTCTTGGCCTCTGATTAACCAGATCGCACCATTGGCTCCGGCTACTGCTTCCGGGAGCGCGTTGGTGATATCGGTGATATATATGCAGGCGCCATGCACTGCAGGGTTGGGCGCGTATTGGCTTACTCCCAGCCAGTTGTACGAAACCGGCGAATGCAGCCACATCACACCTGGAAAGTGCGAGTTCCACATGATAAACCCAACAAGGGGACCGACCTGGAGAATGACTCATCGCTCTATCGCTACATAGGTACGGGGCCGATATATCTCTTGTTACCGTGTAGAGCATTTACTTGATCGACATCATGAGAGAGAAATATTGCTAATGGCCATTCGTCAGAATGGACGGATGTAGGAAATACGTCCCACCTAGTATGGGTTCTCAGTTCCGCTTTCCGACATCCAGCCAAACCCATCTTTCTCGACACCATAAATCTAACTTCTGCAATGGCTCGGTGGCGATCATCTAGACATGTACCTCAGTTTTCCCCCTATGGCCGTATGCTTGCTTCAATGGTCACCCCTTTGCTCACTGAATTCAGCCTCCATCACTCGACTGTGAGGGGGAGAACAAACGCCTATTATTGTGCCATTCCGAACTTTTCTCAAACAGGAATGCGCATTATAAAATGATGCAGGCGAGCGGACGGAAAACCGTGCCCAATAGATGCCAGCCCTTTCGTGGGGATCAGGAATGTTGGCACTAATTCATGTGGTGTGATCAATTCGGATAATGCATGCATTGAAGCAACTGACCTGTATGCTGCATCTGTTCGAGACCTGCGCCGCAATGGATGAGGCATTCAATCAGTCCCACACCTGTTTGGCATCGTCAGGTCAAGCCAGGCGCATGCAAAAGTATCGTGCGCCTCGCATTTTGATTGGTTTACAGACGTCCCGTTGATATTTTCATCTGCATCTCGAACACGCGCCATTGAGGCTGAACACCGCACCTCCCGAGTAAGCTCTCAGATGCTTGAGAGTTTCAATAGTCCACAATCAAAAATTGTGATCCACTCAAGTCCTTCAAAACGTCATAAATAGCTGTGGAAGTAATCTTGTTGTCCGGAAGGTGACCCGATTCTATGTCGCGATTTGTTTTCCGCACCTCTCGGACTAGTGACTCACGCCCGCTAACGACAAATTCAAATCACTTTGGCCTTCAATCCAATATCAATTACACAAAATGAGTCTTTCCACGCTCGAGACTTCTCAAGGTAACTCCAGTACACTCACGAAAATCGATAAAATACGAGAGTGTCTGGGTGCTTCAACAATCTCTCTACCACAGGTGAATAGGCCTTGAATATAGCAAAACAAGGGGGCTAACGATCTTTGTAGCTTGTCGTTGTGGGAGACCAGAGCTCCGGGAAAAGTTCTGAGCTGGAAGGAATCACAGGTTTTGCATTCCCAAGGGGCGCTGAGCTGTGTACCCGATATGCAACACAGATCACCTGCCGAAGAGAGTCCCAGCCAAATGTGTCAATTTCGATTATCCCGCACGGTCACGCTAATCCTCAAGAGAGAGAGCCTTTGAACGGGTTTAACGAAGTTCTTTCTGAGATGAAGAGTGAAGAGCTGGTGCGAATTTTCCAGAATGCCAATCGAATCATCGGGATCGATCAGGCTGGGTCCGCTTTCAGTGAACATGTGCTCAAGATCGAGATCTCCGGACCAGAGGTAAGGTAAGAGAAATCCGAAATGAGTATCCTGAGACTGGCAGGAACTAGCAAGAACATTTTACCGTGATCGACGTGCCTGGAATCCTCCGTCGCGAAACGTCAGGTAAGTATCAAAGCTGAATCAGCCCCAAACCCCGGGTATACGCTGATATAATTAGGTTTCACTACCGAGAGCGACATTGATCTTGTGAGGGGCATGGTAAAAGGTTTCATGAAGGACACAAGAACTATGTGGGTATACTCTTCAGATGAACATTTGGTTCTTTCCGTATCCCTAATAAGCTCTTCGCAGAATCTTGGCCATAATTCCCAGCAACGTCGACCCGGCCACACAAGAGATTTTGAAGCTGGCAAAGCACGTGGATCCAGACATGAAAAGGACGATGGCGGTCCTCACAGAGCCGGATCTCAACATTGAACGAGCCACATAAACAATTGCGATCGATCACGTCACAGGAAAGCGCGGTGATTTGACTTTGGGATACTACATTGTCAAAAATCGCGGCCCGGACGACTCCTTGAAAACCCTTGCAGAAGGCCAGCAGGAGGAGCGTGCGTTCTTCAGAAATGAGCCTTGGTCGGACCTAGAGCACACACAAAGAGCTGGCATTGAGGCACTCAAGATTAGAGTGCGCGAATTGCTATCCGAGCTCATCAAGAGGGAGTTCCCCAGACTCAGATCTGAAGTCAAAGACTCCCTCGTGGAGTTACACGAACAGAAGGGAATGGGATCATCCAGAGCTACCGCTGCTGCTCAATTTGATTATTTGTCAGACCTGAGCGACAAACTCCAACAGATCGTCCGGGACGCCCTGACTGCTCGCTATTCCAACCACAGACTTCTACATGAGAAGAGAAGCCTTCGACTTATCACCCGAATAGTTGAAGTCAATGAGCTGTTTTCGGAGAATCTGAGAAGCAGGGGTCACTCGTGGGCTTTTGAGGCTTTTGAGAAAGCAGATTCAACTACGGACGTTGATGATCTTGGCGTGGAAATGAGCGACGGCGGATCAAATGAGGAGCTTGATGCTGAACTTGATTTATCAAGCCCCGAGCCATTCGAGACCTACCTTGCTCATTGTTCCAGCCTTCAGCAGCCGTACAAACTTGGGAGGCTTTATCCCGAGATTGGCAAGTATTTCGAGACCCGTCAAGACATGAAAGACATCGTCGCAGATGGTCGTATCCTGGATCACATCAGGTCTGTTTACAGGAGCAGCAAAGGCCGGGACCTCGGTACAGTAAGTCAAAGATACGAAGTGCACTGGGATCAATTTCTAATGAACCCAGTTTGGCGGCGGCCTCCTTGCCACTCTGTTCAAAGACCAGTCAGTCTCATGGAAGCCTATCATGTTCTGTTACCTGAATCGGGTGATCCTCATCTTACACCACTTCATCCATCGCACAATGAGATTCGTCTGCCCCGACACGAATGTTTTCGGAGAACTTTGGGACAACCACATCCTGGACATCTTGGTGCACTGTTACGACAAAGCAATTGATCATGCCAAGTTCATCATCAAGACCGAAAGGGAAGGAACTCCATACACCCTAAACCACTACTTCAACGAGAACTTGCAAAAGTCGCAAAATACTCGCTTGGTCAAGCTTGTCCAAAATGCCGGGATAACTGCCACCAACAATGCCGCCATTCGCAGGAAGAAAGGCTTCCGAGACGATGATGAACATCCAGAGGATGGAATTTTTATTTCCACGGAGAGGCTTCAGAGCCTTTCAGTATCTAAGTCGAATTCCGAGCAGACCATGGAACAGGTGCACGACGTCTTGGAAAGCTACTACAAGGTCGCCAGGAAACGGTTTGCTGATGTCGTTTGTCAGCAGGTCGTGGATTACATGCTCTTGGACAGTCAAGACGGACCACTTCATGTGTTCAGCTCCAAGTTTGTTCGGGGGTTGAGCGATGAGAACCTGGAAGACATTGCTGGAGAATATGTTGCAACAAAAAGTCAGAGACTGAATCTAGATGCAAAGATTGAGAGATATGAGGAGGCTTGGAAGATTTTGAAAGGACATGTTTGAGGGGGATTATTAGACGATGCGGGGCGCTTCAACCTTTTCTCGATGCTGCGTGGTATCAATCGTTTCAATGTTGAGACCAGCATAGTGTTTTTCGAATTCTATCATATGAACACAATGAGATACATGATCAATATCCTGCTTTAGAATTGATTTAGGTGGTGATATCATTTAAGAATGACTAGTTGTGTCCTGCACCCCATGAGTTCGAAAACGCATCCAGAGTCTGGTAGAGCCCTGATAGCTCGGTCTCAAGATTCAAGTTTGGGGTGTGCCGAGGCTGCCCGACGCTCTCGCTGGCCTCAGTGACATTTGCGTCTGCCCGCCATGGAACCTCCAGCCCTTGGTCTTCAATCAGCCTCCGCAGCTGATACGGACAATTACCAATCGGAAATCTAGCGCCCTCATGGTTGATTTCAAAGACGAGTACGGAGGATAATGAGCTGGCTTCCAGCTCTACCAAATGCTCGAAGGAGGTGTTTCCTGGACCCTGGAACAAAGGCGCAGTGCGTTGGCTGCGGTTGTCGCAATGGTACACCAAATGCGCAGATTGAAGCTTTCTCTGTAAGCTTGCGAGTGCCGGACCCCACGGCAGCCGACATGAAACCCGCAACTTGCAGGTGTCCAGAGTCGAGTAAAGTCTCGGAGTCTCAATGAGTTCAATATAGAACAAGCACCCCAGTAGGCGGTGGGCGAGGCATTTCAGGTATTCATCGTCGAAGATGCCGCCGCGATATCTGACTTCAAATTGTTGGGCGCCCGCCCTGCTTTTTGCGTCATCGGAAAGATTTGATAATTGTTCACCTTTCCAAATTCTGTTCGAAATTGTCTTTCCCAAATGCTGAATATGAAGGGACGGCCCATTCAGACATTGGATGTCGTCGAAAGTCCATCTATGATTACCACCAAAGCTGATGTATCTCTGCCTTGTGAATGGTGTCTGTTTCAGTTGGATCCCGTCAACTGAATGAAGCGCTCGTGAAGCCTTAGAGACAGACGAGTATCGGCAACATAAAGCCAAAGCAAAGTACGACCCCACACCGCTGCAGTGAACGACATCGAAATGGTCTCGGAGGGGCATGTCACCCAGCATCAGCTTCGCTTGTAGACTCTTCAAGAAGTCCGCGGTGAGGTATTTCTTGCTCAACGGAACATCCAGACGTAAAGTCCTCAGGGAGGCAGTGAGTGGCCGAGGAATCAATATTGAACTATTCTGGCTCTGACAAAATGGGCAAATTGGCATGGTAAATTCTCCATTTTTCGAAATTGAAGCGTTGCCGATGGATCGTATACACGGGGCGCAAAGTTCGTGGCCGCAGTCGAGGGACTTCTCTGGGGGTGACAAAAGGCAGGCTAGGCAAGTAGTCTTGCTGAAAATGCCACGCAGGAAAGTCTGTGAGGATTTCAGGACACTCAAGTGGCACTCCGTGGCTGATTGGTTGGACTCGCGTGTTTCGTAGGCGATTTTGCAGAAACTAGCTTTCACAGACAGCGCGGAGAGTTTGCTTCCACATGCCCGTACGGTTTCTTCAATTACATGGCTGTACATGGCTTTGTACATATCGTCGGCAAAGAACGCTATTATATATTAGTCACGTTCTCCGTCAGTCCGAGTGTACTGACCGTGTGCTCCTGCGGGATAGGCATTCGCATGGAGTGCTGATGCGATGAAGTGGCTCAAGAGGCCATCGTTTTGATCGGAAACCATGCGCAAAAGCCATCTGATATTATGCGACAAGTCCGTAGAGTTGAAAGAAGACTTTCGCAAAGCAGATAAGACATCAAAGTTCTCAGTCATTCCAGTCGAGTAATGTACCAGTGCGTCGTGAAAAATCCGACGCAAATGACTGGCAGAAAATGCCCACCTCGAAGCGTGTCGCCGACTGAACATGTCGTCCGCTTGGGAAAGAACGGAGGAATTGACTTGTCGCGATGTCGGGAGTAGATGCAAGCTCTCAAAACTGTCCCAGAACAATTTCTCCATATCTTCTTGCTTGTACAGCTGTGTAGGGTCGGCCATTTGCTGAACCCTCAGCAAGTATCTCCACATTCTTTGTTTGAAATGTTGAGATGCGGATCCTGAGAAAGTTTCGCTCACGAGGATCAGTCGCGGCCGGGACCTGATGTCGTACCGTCGGAGGCGAATCCATGACGCAAGAAGGTCTAGAACACCAGAAAGGCCCAGATCATCGTCCATGAAAACGACACCGGTTTGGCAAAGACCTGCGATGAATCGAGACAATACGCTGACAGCTGCAGGGAAGATTGATGCCCCAGGGATAAGATCTTGTATGGTGTAGCAACCGGGGCGGCCATCTTCATCAAGTGGGGCTTTCACAGGCTTGAAGCGAAGAGCGGCTCCGCTGTCCACCAGAAGGACAGGCCTTTTAGGACCAGAGAAAGAATAGAGGCAGATTGCGTCAGATTGTGTAGGCCCCAGCGTGCGGGAAGCTGCAATGTCGCGAGATCGATCCCCCCTCCAATGACTTGAATCACGCAGGGGGCCGCGTCTCCAAGATCGTCGAAAACCTTGTACGCGCTGTAGAATTCTTGGAGGATCAGCTTTTGCGGGCTCGAGAGAATTCGAAGCCAAGGGGTCATGATGAGAGCTAGCCAAATGAGACGTACTCGGGCAATTGAAGACGCACGGTGGTTTGATTAAACTTATGTGCGTGATGGGTTTTGGGGAGGCAGCCATCTCCCGCCAACACCGGTCGCATCCTGAATCGCATACCGCGGTGCTGAAAGCGGAAATCAGTGAATTAAAAGTGGACCGGGATCAGAAACCCGATTTCAGCTACTGCATGTGCCAATACAGTTGTGCATGCGCCAATCCAGTTGACTGGAAACCGCCCAGTCGAACAATGAGCGACTATGAAGATGTATCGTGGCGGGAGGAACAAGGTAAGAGCAAGACAGTATACCGTCCCCGGGAATACCGACGAGCCTCTGCCTTCGCGCTGCACAATGCTGAGTACACGTCGCCGAGACGACGGCCCCATGCTCGATGCAGCCCGGTTCGACATGCTTGAGAAGTTCGGGAGGGCAGAAAAGGCGTACGACAGCCCGAAAGGCTACCACAAAAGCTTTCTGTCGACCAAGAAGGATGGTCATGGAAATCTTACGAATGATGCTTGCAACCAGATTTCAGATCGGATCAGGACAACTGGAGAAAAGAAAGCTCTCCAGGCTCCACCCGCCACAAGGAGCAGAAGCATCGCTGCAGATAGGACAGGAAAGCGGGATGGTTTGGACTGCGATCAAGATGGTGGGCACGAAGAAGAGATACGAGACAGACATTCTTTCCATCGCTCTATAAAACAAACTCTCCATGTGGTCATGAAACCAAAGCAAAGGCGCTACGAAATGGCAATCAAGCAATCGGCAGCCTCCAATTTTTTGAACAAGGAAGTTCGTTTGCTTCCCGAACCATCAGACCCAAAGAAATCTGATCGACAAACTCAAGCCTCGCTCCATAAGCCCCGCCCGCATCGCGGCGGAGGTTTCATCTCATGTACAAAGCGACGAAGACAGCAACGACTTCGGGGTGACGCACGGGGCAGAATCTCAAAAACAGCTCGACCTTGAGATAGAGCTTCCGCACAAACTCAAGCCAAGCCAGCGAATCTTGGAGAACGAGTCACGGCGTTCAAATCAACCAAATCTGAGCAAAGGCTACTGGATGACCATAATCTAGGCACATCAGTGAAGAGCTTGCCCCAAGACCCCCAAAGAAGTGGAGATCAGAAATGCTCAGCCTAGCGAGGCTGCCGAGCGGATCTAATATTTAGATCATATCTCTGGCAACAACGTTTCGGCTTTAATCTTTGGCCTCCCCCAGGGCCAGCTCTTCATCGCCTTCCAGGGAAGAAACTCAAAGTTTCCAAAATACCAAGCTGGCACGTTGGTGACTGCCTGCGGATGTTGCCAAGAGGAGGTAGACCATCCCGTAAAGCACGGTTCTGTGTCTTTACAATATCGAAAGACCGAAAACTTTTGAGGTTTTGAGGGAAGAGACTCGCGGCGTTCGATATCCTCGTTACCAGCGCGCCAGCTAAATTGGGCACTGATGATCAAAAAATCACCTATCTTGTGACTGTGATCGTGAGGAATGTCCGTGATGAAGACTTTATCACGATTGCTCTGAGGTTCACCTTCAACTGGGTCTATAGCCTTAGGAACACTGAAGATATGTACGCAAGCCATAGAGAGCGCGAGGGCACACCGCACCCCCGGACCGCTCTCATCAAAGGGCTCATACATGGCTTGGCTACCCGATTGCAGATAGAAACCGCAGAGATACTTCAGCATCATGGTGATGAACAGTCGATTGCATTGTAGAACCAAGGATTGACGACGCCATACGCAAGTCGGGCTTTGCGCGACTGGTATCCCGATCACCAGAGTCGGAAGGGGAGATGTCGAATGAGGCATGTATGTCGGACTCTTACGGAGGTTCTGAATCAAGAAATAACCCATCGCGAACCAGAAAACGCTCATCGTCGCAGACGCAGGGGGCCCCACGGTTGGCGATTTCGAGATCGGGGCCGGTCGGCCAACAGGACGGTCTCAGACAGCCTAAATCACAGTTACAGGGTCAGCAGGCTATGTCTGTCTTCATGCGAGTCTGATTCTTAGCTGGCATCTGTTGGTGAAATTTCATGCATTTGTACAGTCGCACTGTAAAAACCCATTAACCGCGCATTTGCGTTATACAGGCGAGGTACGTGAGTGGTCACGACCACGCCGGGTGATACAGTTTGCAAGCACACAGCGCAGCTGGATCGCTATTTCGGCCTTAAGGTGCCCTGTGAGTCACGTAAAGATCCCGCCAAAGTCAATGTTTGATTCTGGACCCAGTGGTACGCGGCTGAAGCTGCAGGCGACAACCACAGGGCAATGGGCAACAACGTGGAGACAGCTTTGGGGCGTTACGGTGCTAAAGCCGAGCGGGCTCTAGGTGCTTAGGGCTATTGTCGTGCATGGATCTGGAGCGCCAAGTTCCGCCTCGCGTATCAGCCAATCCAACCCACTACTTGCCGGTCAACCAGATCCCGATAGCTCCACCAACCCGCGCATGGATCGTTATAGAGCCACGTGTGCCCGCCGTAAGATATCCGTCGACTCTCTAAACTTAGGTCTACACAACCATCTCCGCACCCTCGTCGCTACAACATGAATGCTGAACAGTGCGCCCCCCAACCCCCCAACCCCCCCGCAACCCCCCTTTCCCAGCCGTGAAAATAACTTCAGCCATAATTACATCAACGACAGCTACATACACGCTGCAAGTATTGCTCCGAGGTCGTCTATGGGAGAAACCGCCCATAGTGTAGCCAATCGAGTTCCGAACGCCAGTGCCATCTTCCCAAGATTTCGTTCGCCAGGAGCAACACCCGGGAGAAATATAGCCACACGGACAAGCCGACCGTGGAGAGGTGATCATGTGCAGTCAAGCGACAGGTCACAGCTATAACTACCCCGCTTGCAGCCAATTGTCTGCTCTATTTCAGGTCTACTGTCAAAAGGGCACGGGCTGCTAGACACACCGCGTGCAGCGACATACAAACTCTCCTCAGCCATGCCTGACCGGACACTCCTAAGGCGTGAGCCACTTGCATACCTGGGAATTTCGAAGCGATTTTCTTTGGAATCTCCAATCTCGACACTTTGCTACTTGTCCAAGCACACCTATCCCGATGGTGATATTGTGATATCCTCGACCGAGATAGCGATGCGAATACTAGAAAAGGCAAGCCGGAAGGTGCCAATTCCGATCTTCCTAGAGTGGAACACGGACTGATTTTGCCTTGGCATGGACTTCTTGATCAATTATCTCTCGTCCTTCCCAAGTTTTAAGTATTGACGTCCACGACTTCCAGAAGAGCCATCGCTAGATGATCTGCCTCCCGGGCCCTGTGTCGGGATCCACATATGTCCCGACTGTCTGATCATCCAGCCAAGACGTGGTGATGAGCGGTGCTATGCATTGCGACCATAGAGAGAAATTCCAGATTCTGCGGCCGTCTCGGTTCGAGGCAGAACACTCATCCATCACACACGAGGATACAGCGGGAGATTGCATCCCGAAGGCTCGGCATATTCTTGAACTGTGGGAGATCGCGTGCCCACGTTGGTCATGGGGTTCCAGCCTGGAAGTCCCAAGTGCGAAACGATCACTGAGGTACGTGCTCGACTCTGTGCCTCGCCATAATCTCAATACCTTCCTGACAGAAAGCGGTGGTTCAGCGACTCCAAGTAGCGCCTGGGTGCTTGTGACGCCCTGCTCTGTTTCGCCCTGGAAGATTTGCCGACTTCTCTTCCAGCCCCTTCCCATTTTCGCCCCTACTTTCACCCACCACTTCCGGGAAGCAGGCCTGCAATTTTCAGCTAAGCGCCTTACGCCGCACGAGCCTTCGTAGGGCCAGAAAACAGTTTCGAGTCGTCTAGCACTGAGATTACCTAATACTGACGACCCGTACTGCCACCTTGCCCCATGGCTCAAAATAAGGAGCGTGCCTTCATTTTGCAAATCATACCATCATTAGTACCACCACTTTGAACGTCACTTGTCAAGTTCTGACCAAGGCGCAGCAGCCGGTCGTTGGAATGCGCGTCCGACTCGCCTGTTCGGCTCTGAACGCCTTACAGGAGACAGCAGGACTAAAGCGGGGCAACATAGTGGGTGATGGAGGGTATGAGGAGAATGCAGCGGGGAAATGGGTCCGGCGCGACTAGCTAGTATGGTCAGCCTACAGGCAGCAGGTGGCTGTTTCAGGTGCGTGTTGTGGAGCGAATGCTCTGTCGAACACGCTTGGAACCCTGTGTTGAGGTGGATTACGCGTACGACCCGGGGGCGCGGTACCGACGGACCCATCATGTTATCAGCCATACCGTTTGAAGAAGGTAGAAAGTGCACAGACAGATCTGGCTGGTTTCTAGTTCTCGTATTCCAGGAATTGTTGGCCCTAGGGGATGCGACAATACTGCAGTGTGATTGTGAAATGCATGGTCTGAGAAAGTCAGCGTGGATTGCCACACTACTGCAATGTGATTGTACTCTTCCAGACAGAAAGCAAGCAAGGATTTCGCACGCGAGGCTCAATCATGGAACCAACAGACGAGCTCAGCGCAGAGAAGATAGCATCATTTAAGTTTGCGGTAGCAGGGTTCTTCGTCGAGGGGCCAATGATCTGGGGAATAGCAGATGGAGGAATCTCGTCTACAGATAGCAAATGTGCTGTTATACGTTGGTTCAACGCAAGTGGTTGGCTTACTTCATGTTTATCTGACTTGTCGGCAGAAACCTCAGACTTGACAACATAAGACAGGTTGATGGAGATGACACTGGTAACAACATTGAAATACAAATTCCTAAACCTTAAGGGGCCATCAGGCCAGGATCAAGCCTGCACTCAGTCCCCACGAGGGTTTCGCTGTCCTGTACCCTTGCTTATTATCCAGCTCGCTTGCCCCATAGTCGACCTAAATCTAGAAGTCGGAAACCGTATCGCTATCACTGTCCGCATCATATCGACTTGCTTGGCTCGGGTGGTATGGTGCACCGTGTGCGACCCGGGTGCGTCTCTGGTGTCCTCTCTGGTGTCCCCCACGATGTCCCTCTTGCATTCCCGGATGGCCTCCGTGATCTGCCTGGTGGCCTCCTTGGTGGACCCCTTCCTCGACGGCCCTCTGATAGTCCTTGAAGGTCTGGCTGACTGTGTTGGCAATCTTCGCTATTAACTGGTCTTGCTGGCTGATTTTGTGCTCGCACTGCTCGTTTACTGCCTGCAAAGCGACGAATTTCTCTTCCAGGCCGGTGACTGCTTATATTCGCGACTCTCGCTCCTGGAGGCGTCTGTGCAACTCTCGGTTCTCTCGCTCGAGTTGGTTAGCTCGCTTCTCGAGCAAGCCTTCTCGGTGAGATAAGCGCGGGCTGGTTCTGGCGTCATGGGCGGGTCCCCCCGGCTCGGACGCTAGACGCGTGCGTTCATCCTGGCTGCTGCTGTCGTCCCCGTCACTTTCCATTGGAGGCAAGAAAAACCTTGGTTCGTACGGCTTGTCTCCAAAGCGAACTCGCTGTGGGCGGTTGGGGCTGGGATCAGGCCCTGAAGACAGCTCCTCGCAGGAGGAAATCGAGCTTGGGGGTGACACGGACTGCACATGTTGCGATTTGCGCGGCACGTCCGGAAGTGGCTTGCCGAATGACTTCATGATTATAGACGCGGGTGATGTGGGGAAGGAAAGAGTGAATCCACTCGAGATTGAAAGAGGAATAAAGCGAATGTCTTTAACCAAGCTGGTTAATACTACTGCATATGATACTGGGTGACCATTCTAGTTATAGTGATAGCCAGACGACAGACATGCAGAAAGCGGAAAATGGGAACTGGGGTGTCGAAAATGGGCCTGTGGGGCCCAAGAGATCCACAAACGGCGTGCGTCCATCGCTCCTCACGTGACCCGGGCCGACACTCCTTGCTCCTCGTCATGGACGATCTCCGGATCCTCCAGCAAACCGCCACGTCGGAGGACTCCGACCAGGTCCTTAGCGAAATCGCGAAGGCCCACCTTGACAGAGTCGATTGTTCTTTCTACCCGGGCAACAATCGCCTCGATTGTCTGGAGCCGAGAAAGAATCATAGCCATGTGTCTTGGTGCCTCGTATTAGTTACGGCGAGAAGCGACGTGACGCAGAGATTACTCACGCTTGCATCTCTCCATTCGCAGGAGGATTAATGTATCCAGGGGTTCCGAGAAGGAAATCCGCGTCGGATACCAGAGGGGGCGTCGGCATTCTTCCTTGCGATCCGGGAAGCCCGACTCCCGAGTCGGCCCCTCCGAGGTATTGGAGCCAGTCCTCTGTGGACATATTGAACTCATCCAGCTTCAAGTCAATGTTCTCCATGATGGTGGCACGATTGTCGTCTTGGTAGGAGGGTATCGATGCAGGATGAATCTAGCCGTCTGCCATGTCACCGTTTCCTGTAGAAGTTTCTTGGATATATACTCGGAGCTGCTTGCTGTTGGTCCGCATCTGGACGGGCCTACGTTTGTTGGCTCTAGCGCCAACTCGTCGAAATGGCGCCCTGTTTCTACCGCTTGCAGTTTCCCGAATCAGAACCCTGCATTTTGGACCTCATCACAATCGGGGCTTCTTCAGGCGAGAGATCAACAGCATGACACGAGACCAGGCCAGAATAAACCTAAGTCGCAGCCCGGTTCACAACTGGCCGTATGATCTAGGCACACACCTCAATGTTGTTCGAACCATATCCCTGTCAAATTTGTTTTCTTGGCGCAGAGCCTTTTCATATTTCCGTAATCTTCGTAGAATTTGACTGGGATGATTGGAACCCACCGAGCTCTTCTTCTTTCTCTCGCTATATATATGCACAGTCACATCGTTGTAACTTTCCTTCTATTAGCTTTCGATTCCACCACGTGTCCCTCCTTTCTACCGTCGATCTGCGTGGACTCCGCACTCATCGTGGTTCATGATCCAAGTTTCCCGGCTGGCTGTGGAATTCGCACGGCATCATGGTCCCTCTTCAGACTTTTGTACACCTTTAAATATAGCTATTGCATCAGCACATATTGCGCAGGGTAGGACTGCTACTAAACATGGATGTTTTGATTTTCTTGGATTTTCTTGGTCACAGTAGCCAACTCGCTGGTATAGCAAAGATTCGTCAAAGCTGACCCTCTTGAATGTAGCTATCGGCGGAGTTTAGCTTTTGTTATACCTACTGAAGTGTCTACTGAGGCCCAAGTTCGACACATAACCGGCTCTCAACGCGGATGTAGAGCCAGATTGATATCTGCGACTGCCAAAGAAGGAACAACCACCAAGGTCATCACCATGGATGAAGTGAAGGGCTATTTGAGGAAGGGAGGGGAAGGTGCGTCCCAGTTTCCCATTTAAAAATATACGTTCCTTGATCATTGATTTTATAGCTTTATTTAAGGCATCGAAGGTCTCATGGCTTCTTATTGAGAATCATGCCTGGTGAAATCAATGTTGCTCCTGCTTTGGACGATCAAGGCCCATCTCGTGATCAATGCTGAAAAATACATCATGTGGTCACAGGTACATGAACAGGGTACTTACGAGACTTCAGATCTAGGAAAGGTTCGGCCAAAGCTGGACTCATGGCGCCGATATTCAAACTTTGCATCGGGCTTTCATAGTCTCAAATTCACCATTGGGTCCTCGAATATGGGTACACAGTTTGGATTTGGCAACTGAAGGCCTTTGGCACTGGGAAACTTAAAGCTTAACGACCCATAGTATATTTGCTTGACCTAGCACTAGGCTTCGTGGAAAGATACGACGAGTCCGACGCCGTGCGCTCTGTAGTGATGAAAGAAGATATATAAAGTAATCAACGCTTATTAAAGCAATCTCTGGTGCAATTACTCGTCCTATTGAAATGCAAATTGAGTCAATGTGATTTAATTGGTCAGTACTCTTCTCCAACAAAACCGTCACCATTGATGTTTCCCCTGTCATTGGCCATTCTGAATGGACTCAAAGGTGGTTGTAAATGGTAATTCTTTTCATATTCTGGTGATTGGGTTCAGGGATTGGTTTTCATTGGATATGATACTCACAATCTGTTCGAGGTCCGGAGACTAGTTCGGATTGTTCCTAGAAAATTACAAGGTGGACCCAGAGTTGGAGTATACAACAAAATAGACATCTGCACCTGAAGCTTGTTGAAAGTCGTTCACTTTCTTCGATAAAGTTTGGCGCTGCTTGCACATTTTGGCGAGCTTTTGTTTGCGATCTTTTTGCTTTGTCGGAATTTTTCTTCCAGATGAGGGATGATGAATCGATGAAAATGTGGAGAATGAAATTGAATAACCCGTTTCCACATACACTCTTGCAGAGCAGGCTATCTGATGTCATTCGAGGGAGTTGGACAGACTTATAATTTTTTTTAAATTGCTGATCCTATCCTCATGGTGGGGACTAAACGAAAAGGGGTTTCTGGTTCCCGCTCTGTACAACTGGCTCAACATTGATCTAGTCACATCAGAATGCATCGTGGGGTGCAATGGTTTCTCGACTGGCTCCTCATGTACCCATGGGACACGGTAGTTGGAACTGTAGTCGATTCGACACCTGAGATGACGTGATACTCTATCCTTGACAGAAGAAACTAGCTATTAGTATCGGATCGAGTTGCCAGTCCCCCCTTATCAATGATAACAGATCGTCACTATTGACAAATTGACCAATCTACGACCAAACAAAGTTCCCAGTAGGTTTCATCGTTCCTGGTCCCATAATTCCTGAGTTGTGTGTCACTGACTGAACCATCTACCGACTGTGATGAATTCAAGCCTGGCTTTTCTGGGACGTAAACAACAGTGTTTCCGTGATCTCAACTCGGATTAATCACTTATCGCGCAAGGATTTATGGACATGGCTGAGCGTTGCGCTACTACATTCAAATTCAGGAAAGCTGGTCGCCACTACCGCGTAAAATGGCAGCCAACGACATACTGAAACAGAAAACAGTATTTACGAATTCATCTTTATTTTTTCAGTCTCAAACAACACCACGCGAACCCATCCGTGAGACTTCGAGAGCTCCCGATCATCAAAGTGAGCCTATAATCCTAGAAAGCCAGCAAGTCTGTTATTGCCTCAGACCTGTTACTCATCCGATACTTGGCATGATGGGGCGTTCTGTCATATACGGATTACCCTTGACATTCCTTAATTGTTCGCTAACGCTTTGGCCAATTGCTCTTTGCATGGACGCCAACTTCGACCAGAGCTACTAAACACACATCCTATTCCCTCTTCTGATTATACGCAACCGATATATAGGCGCCAGTCACCAAGAAGCAATCTATCTAATCATCTTTCTAGCCATTTATGAGATCCTATTGATTTCTCGATCGGACGCCAGCCCGAGCTGTCACGGCGGGCTGCTCTAGGTTCTCTTGTCAATATCGTCCTTTTCTGTTTTGGAGGAGGACAAATTCACCGAAGAGCTTTGTTGGGTTCCCACTACCATTTTACAATCATGCACATCACTGGCTTGGAACAGCAACCATATTCACGCAGAAGAGCTCAGAACATTGGGGCAGTTTATGAATGATGTCAAGTAAATTGCATGCACTAAGCTGACATGAACGGCTTATTGAGCGCGGCGAAGGGTGAGTTAGCCGCCTGTTGCTGATGAAATCGAGCTGTGTCCCAGCAGCCGCTCTGCAATTCCTTTCCCGATATCTGTCTTTGTTAGGCCAAAATTATAATTAGTTTCAACCGGTAACTTACCTGACCACATAAGAGCCACGCAAGGCTGGTATGAATTATTGAAGTAGCCGAGGAGGATGCATGTTGCGAGTGCAGATGACGGATGATGCTCAAGCATAGATTGGAAGTTGCGAGACGCGATGGTATAGAACGTCGTGGCTAAAGAGCCTCCATCGTCTGTTTCCAGCATGCTGGCTCCGACAGCCGCAATGGCCGCGATATAGGAAGCATGCGCACCGCTGATGTCTGCTTCTGTTTCAGGCCTGCAATAAACGGCTTGGATGTGCTTTTGAGCCTCTTCCGCGGGGAGATGCTGATAGCTACAAGGGAAGCTCTCGTAAAATGCAGAAACAGCCTTCTCTGTGCAACCCCGATCTGGAAAGTCGGATGTGGAAACGCACGATATTGACCTGGACTCAAACATGGTATTTGTGTCACTGGGTGCAGGTGTGGGTGAGGATTGAACTTGCAGTGCCGATGCCGATTCTCCACTGGCAAGACGTCTTTCCAGGTCGCGCAAGCGGCATCTCGTAGCTGCTTGGATCGACTGGCCATTTGTCCCCTCGTATCCGCAACCGAGGTTCTTGGCTCCGCATCTCGCACATTTTGGACGTTCTCCACTACACTACTATGTGTCAGAAACAAACGTGGTAGGGAATGCCACTGACCTTTGTCTTTGACGCCCTACATGCACGACAGGCCTGCACTACCGATGTACGCTTGGGAGGTGCAGGCAGTTTTTCTGGACTGGCATCCAGTCCTCCTCGAGCTTTCGGCCGAAGAGGCCGCTTGAGGCGGAGGATCTTGTGTTGGGATGGCATGAGTAGTAATAGATCGAGGCTACACCGCTGAAATGGTCACTTTGGCTGTCCACTGGAGATATGATCAAGGGTTTAATAGAACAACCCTTTACGTGTTCACCGTCCATGGCAGGCCGAATGTAGTCATGCAAGGATAATGCGGAACCCAACGCATGGGGCAACAGAGCCACGGAATCGTTGGCGCTACCCCTGCCGTCGCAGCAGACATTTGCGTTTACGTTCGCGTTTACTGGCGTTGGAGGCGCACACAGTACAGCAGCGATGTCTGATCCGATGCTTGCAGGTCGTTTTGCAAACATATCGATTTACGAATCAGCTCGGGTTAGGGGGGCGGTGGCGCCTGAGTGGCGTCGCCAATCTCGGCTTTCCGCAGTCACCTGGCTGATTGCATGGTTTCATCATGCCGGTGGATGAATTGAGCATCACACCTTGGCAATGCGCAGCCTCGCAGAGCAATTCCGGTGAAAGTGCAACCAGCTACCTGGCTCATACCCCCTGCCCTAATTTGAGAACCTGATTGCATCGGGATCCATTTTAGAGTTTTCCATCGTCTTTTCCGGGAGCGTTGTCGTTGGCGTTGGGGATTGATCATATTTTCCCGCAGTGTGAAGATGTGAGTTACATCAGGAGCAAACGACCAGGATGGCGGGTGATGTTGGCGCTAAGTAATGAGAGGTGGGGCGTCTGTTGGCGGATGTGCGATTGTTGGTTGACAAATTCTGGGACCCCTGTGGCCAGCACCACCAGGGCCGAATCTCGCCAGCGCAAATGTGACATCACACTGTCGTAAGCCGGATCTTTCCCCACCAACTTCGACTTACCCAAATCAGAGATGCACAGCTTACGCCGTCGAAGGTCAAGACTGGCCAGGTACCCAGTCAATAGCCTGCCGGCCAATTCTACACGGTAGCAGGGAGTCTTATCAACCTGCGTACAAAGCAAGCCTTGATCATAGGCAATATGAGAGAAGCAGGCGACGCAGCACGCCGCATCTTGTCAGGAAATAAAGACTAGTCAATATTAAAGACAATCTTTCAAGGACGCCAGCTGCCGCCATTCTGTGTACTTATATGCCATCCTTGACCTCAAGACGGCAGCGATCGTTCGAGTCGCAGGCGGCCAACCGAGTTTGATCGGTTCGATGATTCGCGGCACGTCATGCCTCTTTCTGAATACACAAACAAAATAGAAGTGCCCCCAAATGATTCAGAGGGTGCGCGACAAAGACCCGCTGCGAGGGTTCTTGAAATACTAAATATTACAGAAGGGTTCAGTCAATTGCGACGATCTGAATAATTGCTCTGTCGCCTTTCTACATGGGCTTGCAAATCTGACTATACTTTTACATGAAGTATTGCATCTCCATCAATCGCTCCTCATCGCCCAGCCGTATCTTATTTGAGCCTTGAAACTTGCGGGTTCCGCGCAATTTCCTGCTGGCTTGTCGTCTCTTGTCCACGCGAAAACATCTTCCTGTTTGATCTTTGCCAGAACGCATTCCGTGGCACACCGGTAGCGCCACTCTCTGTGTGGTACAATCTTCAGTGCTGGAGAGACAATAATTTTCAAAATTGGTGAATCCCTCCACAAGTCCCGCCCAACTGGGATCTCCCAAAGCCCGACTCAAAACAGGCGAGGGCGTCCTCGGTTCCGTGAATTTCGCGCCCAGCTCCGTAGGAGAAGTAGAGGAATCAGCTTCCCCGGCAGCGAGAGATTCTTCCAGAAAAAAGCCCTCATCAAATGACTGAATAGGCGAGAAGGGCTTTGGAGGTGTGGGAGGCATTGGTGTTGTGAAAGCGTCGGAAAGAGCTGTGCCACCAGACCAAATCGACCCCGGGGATCCAAATAGAGAAGACTCCTCCATGAGCTGGAATGGAGCACAGGGCTTGGGTGTATCTGAAGCAATTGCATTCACTTCCTCTTCGCGAGGCCTTTCACTGGATGATGAGTCTTCGCCGTCTGACGAAGAAGTTTGCGAACCTGATCGTGTGAAAAGAGATTTTGGTGGTGATCTTCTTTCGGATATGGTCTCAAAGTCATCAGGACCCATGGAATTGTCGGTCGGCACTCCCTTTGAGCCCTGGAACTCGGCGAGAAACTCGGGATGTGAAGAGTATGAGTACCATTGTCCTTGGTCAAAGAAAATCACAGCAGTCTTGGCACTGAATTTCTTGTGGTAGGTGTTGGCTTTTTTAGCCAGGCCATAGCGGCGAGTCTTTGAATCCCGGTCTCGGCCCATGTTGAGTGAAGTAGCGAAAAAAAAAAAAAAAAAGAAGCAGATGTCTGATGAAGAAGTGTTGACGCGCAAAGGTGTGGTGTACTCTATCGCTGAATACCGTGTCGGGGTAGCGTGTTTAAATGCTCAAATGACAGGCCTGGTCCAAATTAAGATGCTAGGTAGGTGTGGTTCCACAACAGGCCCCAGCCAATCATCATCGAACTGGGCCCAATCTTGAGCACCCTTTTGCAGCATGATAGCCGCGCGCTTATGGCGGCTTCAGGACTGAAAACTGGAATCAGATTTGAACA
Source organism: Hansfordia pulvinata (assembly GCA_006538405.1). Lineage (NCBI taxonomy): Eukaryota > Fungi > Ascomycota > Sordariomycetes > Xylariales > Hansfordia > Hansfordia pulvinata. Next base: position 217,246 of record BJKQ01000024.1, read on the forward strand.
TTCAAGAAGAACATTATCAAATTTGCAAACTGACGGCCCATGACTATGGGCTTGTAGAAGGACCACCAATGCCATAGTCATAAGCCGCCTCATGAGTTGCTCCTGAAGCTTAATCATTGTGAAGGCTTGCTGTTCATACTATGCTGGCTGTACGGATCTGCGATTGTAAACGCTAGTGCAACTCTCGCGAATATCGGAGCAACTATTCTGCAACTTTCTTTACAGCTCATAACGCATTTAGTACCAAGCTATCATGGATTGATTTGCTAAACAAAACAGTGAGTTGAAACAAGTTTATAGGTTTGATTCGGGTATTCGAAATTTGATTTCAGCCGCCGGATGTTTTCAGAGAACTTCCACGCCAATATTTAGCTAGACACATTTATGAGGACAAGAGAGACTGCTACCAAAGCACGCGCCTCGCACAGCCTTAACAAAGTATCTAGGGGACAATAATGTGGAGTAGGCTACTTTCGTGGAACGGAACGGTTTCTTCACAAGGATATGCCCCTGATTAAACAGAAGCTTTCCTATGGACAAGTGGCTTAGTAGGTCTGCCGCTGCAGCTTGGATGGGCATGTGCGCGGCCGGAAATTTATATATAGCGAATACTCCAAAACTATGCCAATCAACCAATCAATACGGTGTACATGAATGTATAGAAGATGCAGAAATCAGATTCTATTTGCCGGAATGGAAACCTTCAAAGAGAGATGCAAACCATCTGGCAATGGCAAGGCCGCAACTGAGACAGGTCTCTAAAAGACCTGAAAGCATGACATAGGCTGCTCCAAACCAAAGACCGCTCAACCTTGCTTGTTCCGTGTCGCATCTCACCCCCATGAGCTGGGAACGGCTTGGACTGTCGCCGGCCCAATGGTCTGCCTCGCTTTCAGCTGGGGTGCAGCTACCGGGATTAGGTGTGCTCAAGACGGAACCTGCCTTCAACTGCATCCTGTATTTTGACAATACGCACTTGACTTGCTGGCTCAGAAGAGCTCCGGCTATTGTCGTGTTCTCTGCGTCGAGAGCTACAACGTCTTGCAAGAGCTGCGACTCCTTTCGCTCAAGTTCTTGACGCTCCCTTTGGATGGTGTCCAGTTGTTGCAGGACCACTCTTTCCAGGTCGTTCTTCTTCAATTGCGTATTGTCGAGTTGTATCTGTAGTTCTGTGACGAATTCGATGATGCAAGAAGCTCTGCCAGAGTCTCCCAATGCAGACGCAGGATCCGCACCGTGCTGGCACATGTCACGGAGTTCTCGAACAGGTGTCCTAATCCGATGGACAGCCGCGTGACGGATACTAGCTGCTGCTGAGGTAACCTCCGCCAACTCGCCCGGGCCCACGGTGAAAGCTTCGGGAGGGAAGTGAAGCTGGTCGTGGCGGAAAAGCCATGTCCACTTGTTCAACTCCACATGAGACGAGGAGTCCCACCCATTTTCGGCCAGGAAAGATTTGGCTCCTCTCTTAGCGAACTCGTAGCACGCTTCTTCTAGAATCTCTTGCACACTGACCAGAACAAACTGCTGGGTAGGATGAGGCAAAAAAATAGGAAAGAAGGTCGGAATAACGGAAGGATGTCCCACTTTTCCAAGGGCCTCTACCATAAAATTGGACTGATCAGGTTATCCATGTTTGCAATAAGCAGAGATTGAGCTTCATACCTGAGTTGGGCTTCATGCAAGAACAAGCTGCACCTGGCTTGGTGTCTGGAGCTGCAACAGAGGGCGAAACCCTCTCTAGCGGCGTCTTGACTTCATTGACCTCCGCGTTATCGACCACATCTGGCTCTTGTTCTGTGGCCCTCTGGATTGTCTCCCTCGTTTTCTTGATCGCTTCTGCCTCAATTGTCTCCCTTTCGACGTCTTGATTTTTCGTTGATTGAAATAGTTCAGGAAATGTCCGCTGTGCCACCATTTCAGAATCGAAAACTCCCTGATTGAGGAGCTCCAAAGCTATGGATGCAACTTTTTCGACACTCATGGCGCGAAGTAGCTGTGCGAGTAGGTTAGCTTTCCTTTCTATCTCTTGATGAATCTTCTTCCGCTTTCGCAAGGCCGCCCTTTGTCCTTTGAATATTGCTCGACAGTTGAGATAGACTTGACTCCTCTCGACATGAGTGAAAACCATGACTTTTTTGTCTCGGGCGGGATCAGAGGTGGCAGAATTGATACGGTTGGATACGAAAAATAATGGGTCCGGAAGCGAATAGGTTGATCTTAGAATAAAGCAACACCGTCAACAAACCGCATTTAAAAAAGGCCCCCTCCGAGCATCTCGACAGTGCTACATCATAGGATTGGATGCATTTTATATCTGAGGTTACGTGTAGTATGCAATCAAATACCTGGAGGACAGCCGTGTGCGCCATCATGAGTGCGATGCAATCTGCACAGGCTTGGGGAGCCATGAGCTAGACCTGACACGTCAATCCTACTGCATCTTGTTGGCTCAGCGGCAGTAGTGCACGGGAACGATTACAGCTGAATGCGGCTGGATGCGCGACACTAGAGCCAACATGCAGTTTATAGCATCCAATTAGATTTCAACGATGAATCCGAGAAAGGTGACATGTAACATTCTTCTATCATTTGCCCGAGCGGACCAGCATTGCGTTTGCGCATGGGGACACCGGTGAAACATGCAGTTGGTGCGCGCCTAAGAAGTGCCAATGTTGCCCCTGAAAGGTCTAGGCCTCCGAACCCAAGGCTAGCAAGACCGAGGAGTATGAAGCCGTGCCGTGAATGGGACACTGTATGGCTCTTCCAGCAACTTTGTTGGACTGCCTGGTTGCACCAATCACCATTCCGAGATTTTGTTACTCCACATTTCACTTTTCATGGCTGCCTGAGCTTTCCATGCCGGTGTAAGCAGGGCCTGCAGAACCTGCCTCACGCCGCGCCGTGGCTGCGGATTGGTTTGGAGCCGTTGCAGTTGAGGAGGCAACGCTGCACGGTATCCCGTGTCAACTCAGCTGCGATCATCATATGCACGTCGTTGGTCAACTCGCCGATTTGGCGAGGTAGGCCCACCTCTGCACTCCATCGTAAGAGGAGTCTTGGCACCTGAATGATGTTGGTGATGAATGAAGAGCTACATATGCGTGGTGCCAAATGAGTGTGTTGGGAGAGATGAATGATGTAGGTGCTGTATCGTGGACGAACGGCCTGCGAGCCGCGGGTGCAACCTTGCAGCGCATAGGACAGGTCTACCGCCCTAGACTAGACATAGGCGACTAGCTAAGAACTTTGGTGTCCACCACGCGCCATCAAAGAGTACTACGAGTCAACTCCATCGTCTTTGATTCCTGTTCCTGGTTTTCCAAGTCCAGATCCCATGTAACATCAGGCTTTCTGCTATTTGTGTCTCCCTGCATGACCGACTCGCAACACAAAACGATAAGGCTATCTTTGGATCCAGGTGTACACAATGATTCGATCATGACAAGTATGATCAGTAAGCTCCAAGCCCCACAAAGAAATCAGAGGGGGAAAAGTATTTTCATCATGAATGCGCAAGGACAATGTGCTTCCCTGCCCTTCGTAGCACAATTTCGAAGCAACAATCTGCAGAGCTGACACTCTGCTGATTGCAATGTGCAGCACCGCACATTGCTGTGATAGACAAAGTAAACGGATGCCACAAATCTCAATGCACATCCCCGTTGGGTGTGGTGGGGTTCAGGATGTTTACTTGCTCCGGGCTATCGGGTGGACGACTCGATGAAAATGCCACAGAACGAGACTCAAAGGTACATCATGTCGATGTAAGGCCAGGTCAGGACGAATTGCCCAAATACTGGGCTATACAATTTCGAGCGCGTCCGCCACGCGAGCGGTCTGTTGCACATTTCTCGAGAAGATCGACCATGTATTTCTTGCGAAGGAACTCTATTGCATCTTGTAGAATTGCTTTGAACTTGCTCTGGAGCACAATTCTGAACTCACTTTGAGCATTTGCCTATCTTTGGCCGTTGAAACATCTCCGTGGATCACATGTAACCCTAATGTGGACGAGTGAGTGATCGTCTAGACCTTGCATTGAGAGAGTAATATGACTGATGTAAGTGAAGGTTTGGGGTAGGGGATTGTGGAGTAGCTTTACTGGAGGCACTGGTCAGGGCTATTTTCCAAGTCGATCAATCGCCTCCGTGTGACAAACCTGTGGGAGACGCTGGCTGATCCGTTTGGATTTGTAAGGAACGTCCTGTAACGACTCTCTACATGCTGACTACGGAAATATGCGCACGTGTTCTAAGTAGAATCGTTGAAGTGTTTCACATCATGTTCTGGTATGACTGAATCGGCAATTAATGTGACGAGACCGAAAGAGGTGGCTCCACAAACCACCACGGAGGTATAGTCCTGTCGGATAGAAGGCTCCAGCGTACTGTCATGAGCCAGTTTGATGGGTCTTGAGGCAGCGGAACACATCTTACCACGTTGAAACAAACTCAGTGTATTAACACAAACTATTCAGAGGACACGATTTGCCGATGCCACGCATCCAACCCTGGAATCCAAAACCTAGCCTCCGCATGTGCCGAGACCCGCTCGAGCTCGGATATTTGTGTAAGCGATTGTGCCGCCAACTCGGAGTCGCCCTTTTCTTGCAAAATTACTCGAATAGAGATGTGAATAACCCGAGTAGCATGGCCGCTTGTTGGAGGGAATTGATTCATAATTCCCAACGCTTTGGTCCACCATTCAAGTGCCTTGTCCCGATTATGCCTTGTCTGCTCCAGCTTGCCCATGGTGATGTTCAGTCGCAGGCGTGACATCTTGGCCATCGGTGAATCATGGTCCACGTTGCAACAGATAGAATGTGCCTCTTCGAACCGACCTTGAGCGAAAAGACATTCTGCCAATGATATCTGAATTGGAGTTCTGGACGATGAAGGTTCGATTTTCAGTTGATGGCGCAGGATCAACTCTCCTTCCACGGGGTTACCTAGCTCCCTGTGAACATCTGCTATCTCGCAAGAGAGGTCCACGTTGTCCTCGTCGAAGTAGAGGTGTCCACACTGCGTTTGAATGCACTTGCTCTCGTTCAAGTAAACCAAGGCCTGCTGATGATTTCCTTGATATCGACATATTCTCCCACGGAGCATGTTGATTCGGTGTAGAACCACCTTCTCTGCAGACGAATTCCCCGATAGCCACGAGGAAAGGACCCGGATTGAAGCACCCAGGTTCTCGCCCTGGAATAGATCTAGTGCTTTCTGATGGATGAAATGGCCACGGGCAGCATTGACGTGCCTGTCATTCCGATGTCCGGAATCAGGACACGGAGACTCTTGGGGAATCTTCGGTGGTACACCGGCAAGGCGACTTAGGAGCATCTGCCGTTGTGTATAGTGGAGACGAAGGAGTTGGCTCGAAGCCTGCGTAATGACATGTCCTGCAAACGAGACGGCTTTTTCTTTCCACCTGCGGTTGGGAAAGCGGCTAGCTTCCAGGAAGCTGAGTGCTAAGTCCTCCTGAGTATGGAGAGGTAGAGCATTCAGAGCTTCGGGGTCGTGGCGGAGGAACGCCACAAATGCATGCTCTAGATGTGGCTTGACCAGAGCCTCGAGAATGGGGTTCCTATTCGTGTTAATGTCCTGTCGAGCTGGTTGGTGCAAATGAACTCACCTTTGCTCCAGATACTTCCATGAGATTGTCCGATAGGTGATTGCCAGAGCCTGCCAGCGCCACAGGGGGTCTTCTTCGCCGATACTTTTTAATATCTCGGCTCTCTTGGCACGATCCAGGACAAACATGGAGTCTGGTAGCTGGGAGATAACACCGGCCGCGCAAAGATCGCCCAGAGCATCGCTCACAAGTCTTGGCTGGCTCAATAGCGATTCCAAATCGGGGATTAGTCGAGGGGCCCGCGTGTCGACCATTTCACCTTCTGATGACCAGCGCCTGCGTGATCTTGCCCCGGTGCACAATAACTCCATGGAAAATTTCGATTCGCCAAGAAAGGAAAGCAAAATTGCCAGCAAATCTGTCCCGGATCGAGCTGCCGAATGCATATCATTCGCTCGGTGATCGACGACTTTGGCTGCCGCTAACAAGTACCCCGACCTGACTCCGGGAGGCAGAGTGGGTGCCGTGGGAGGTGCTTGACTCGATTCAATATGGTTGGCGCCTGATTAGACAAGTGTTATTATGATATAGCCCAGTAAGAACAGATTGATCAACCTACCATGAAACCTAGCCAAGACCTGCTCCACCTGACGTGTATGTTTCCTTGCTTGACTGGCGAAATTGAGATACCCTCGGGAATGCAGATTCAAGACGGCTTCCTGCACAGTTGGCATACAAGCATTCTCCCATCTGCAGGAAGGTCAGCCGCGTGACTTGAAAATGGTGTGGTTGAACTAACTGTGATCCCTTACTAAGAACACAGAGCACGCCAATGCAGGAGGTCTCATCTCTTCCGCTTTGTGCGATCAGGTCAAGATACTGGGCAATCTTCGCCCAGCGTCTGCCGATGTGCAGCATTCGGTACATCTTTTGTTTGGAAGATTTGATGTCGTTGAAAATGAAATTGAACCTCTTGAAAATCGATGCGGTACTTTGGTTAGTCGGATGCAGCTCCGCCAATGCGTAGCAGAAAATCCTTTTGAGTATCTGCGCTGTCTCACTCGTTCGATCGAGGTGCTCCACTGTCAAGTATGCGCGGACCGTGGCATTCACTTATACCGGAGAGCGCCATTTGAGGCTCAAGGACTTGACACTGATAACCGCCGAGCCATCGAATGTGGCTTCCAGTGCCTTGGATTTGACACCCTTGGATCTGAATGGTCCGCTTGATTTCGAGGCTAGGGAGGAGGGAGAGCCCAATCGTTCTTGACGGTTGATATCGCCGTTATCAAATAGGTGAGGCGCTTGATGCCGCGCCGTAGTGAGGAAACTGATCTGTTCGAGCGCGTCAGTGATGATACAGAATTCTGGAAAGGAAGAAAATCACATCGTCAGGCGTTATGTCGTCATATTTCTGTTGTCGCAATTTTTCGCAGACACAAGGCATGTTTCCGTCTCAGTATGAGTGCCAGGAGACAGAACTATGGTGCGGATGACTGCATTGAAGACTTGTGTGTCCTTTGAGGCCTAAGCTGTGACCCGCTAGGTCTTAAGGGGTTAGATATCTCATACGTAGAGTAGAGCCTAACCTGAGATGTGCTAGCACATGATCACTCTAGTCGGGCGGACACCCGCTAAGACATGTGACATGTCGCACCGACTGTTGGTGACTGTTTGGAGTCACGGGAGTCTGGTGCATTTGTGGATGGCTGCGAGGATACTTGTTCCGGCCGACATAAATATGGGTCACCTAGTAGCGCATCTCCATACTTTCCGCCGAATTCAGAGATTGCGCCGAAGCACCCCGCAGAGAACCCCACCAAGAAATTGCGGAGACATGGATTTCAGCATATCCAGGATGGTACGCCACTTGGATGCTCACAGCCTTGTCGATACCAAAGTGAGCAGCTTGCAGCATGACAGAGCTGTCAGCCACGAGATTCAATATATCGTATGGTAGGTGATACGAATGTTTCTGGCAGGAAGACACAGTTCCTGTTACTACGCCGATTTGAAGTCTGGCGATAAGCGAACTCGGAAAGGTCTGACACGTTGTGCGCTATATCTTAATAGGTTAGATCTAGCCGGAAAGAAGATTTAACCCAATCGGTAGTAGCGTTGTTAAAAGGGTCAATCGTATCACAGGTTTGCCATGAACGCGTCTGTAGCGTTACCAGACCTGCTGTGCCTGCCCAGAAGGTAGGCTGCCACACCATCATGCGCGGTAGTGTTAAATGCTCTGCGCCAGTTTTTTTTTTCCTCTTTAAAGAAACAGACCCATGTCTCCTCAACAAGGCTACATTACGGATTGCTGGCTGTGTCCATTGTCTACTGAACGATTGAGATTACTGAGAGAAGCCCCAAGAGCTACTACCCTTGATGGGTAACGTCGAAAATGCGAATGCAGGGTATGACAAACGAAGTACAGCGGCGATTTTGAAAAGTGCACAAATCAGGTATCTGGCATCCGGCGAACTTGACTATTCTATCATCAAGCTTTTGGCTCATGTCTGATTCTATGAGCGAGAGCTAATTCAGCGCCTTCCTCGATAAGGACGAAGCAGTATCAATCGGTGTGGCCCCCAGCCTGTTTGGTAGAAGCCACACTTGGGGCCTTGCAGACACTGTGGCGCCCATGACCCACCAACCCCCTCTAACGGCTTCGTGGAGAGGGGTGTCTACATTGACAACCTGAACGTCGATGAAAATTTCGTCGGAATTTGAAAGAGACCTGAGTGTGTTCAGTGAGTGTTCAGCGACGTTTGTTCCAATGATGTCTTCCAAAAACTCGAAAGATTGGCGTCTTTCTAGAGGGGTCTCGTCGATTTGGATCAGCCCCCAACAGAAGCAATGCCCAAACGAGTTGATCATGCTTGTTTTGGGCTGCCAAGGCCAGCACCGACTCTCCAGGGCGAACTTCTGAATCAATGTTCACCCCATAATGCAGAATATGTCGAACCGTGCCCAAGTTCCCGTGCCACGATGCAACGTGTAGAGCTTGAGGTGGGGACTGTCCAGACGGGCGTGATCATTTGCTGTAACCAGGATTACTAAGATCGTTGAAGCCGTACAGCGGACTGCTGCCGCCGTCAATGCAATGATACCTGCGTGGTTCTGTATCCTGGTATCAGCCTATGGTCAGGGAAGAAGGTTGACTGAAGCATCATGGTCCTGAGTGGCCGCACAGATGAGGGCAGTACTCCCATCTGCACTGGTGGCATCCGAATTGAAATTTGTAACGTTGGCCAAATGACGTAAATTTGCAGTGTGTCCCATGGTCGCGGCTAGTGTTCCAATGATATGGTTTGTATTGATCAGCATCCAGCTCAACGAACCCATTTTCATCGGCATAAGTGCTGAGCAGCGACAATACAGCGCCTGTAATACCTGAAGTTACCGAAAGGGAAATTGCCGTTTCCCAGTCTGTATCTGGAAGATGGAAAGGAACATCGGGGTGGCCGATGAGAAGTTGTGCAATGTCTTCTCTTCCAGCTTTGATGGCCAACATCCGTGCTATTTGTTGCAATTGATTCGACCTGTGGAGGTCAACCCCCGGTAAATGCAAAGAATGGATGACACACAATATCCATCCGAGTTGAGCAGATTCTGACAGCGGCGTACAGAGATTCTCGTCGGGGAGGTTGGCATCGATATGAGGTCTCTCGAGAAACTTGCAGATCTCCGGAATGAACTTGGTCGGACAGCATCGAACAAGTCATCAAATCACGGCCGTAGGAGGATCGTGGAAGCACTATTACAGCATGGGGCGACGATCACAACGAAAGCCCGCAGATTCATAAGGCTGCAGATTCATAAGGCCGCAGATTCATAAATGCCCTCTCAAAGGCATCGCGAGAATGGAACTTGGGAATCGTCAATATGCTTCTCCAAAACGGTGCGGAGGTCAAATCTTCAACTGCGGGCCACGGAAGAATTGCCCTCGCCTTTCTTCAAGCAGAAGCGAAGGCCAACGCGTACGACATGGCGTACGACAGAATTCTTCACGCGGCTGCATCAGGAGGACATGTGAAAGTTGTGGAGTTGCTCCGAGAACGAGGCGCCAGCCCCAATGGTGTTGGTGCGCTCAAGGCGCCCCTGAGGAGTGGTCTGGCAGACACATAAGCAGGCTCCTGTCACTAAACCAAACTCGAGAACCATTTTCTGAATCAGATAATTTTATATTTGAGCAACGGAGACGTCACCACTTCTTCGCAAACACACGCTTTATAGATATGTGTGTGTGTGTGTGTGTGTGTTTAACCGTGCTTCCTTGTTATAAGAACATCTTCAGCCACAGCTTGCAAGCTACCTGGTATGTTGACTCAATCATTCCGCTGGCTACCCTGGCCAGTCTAGCCATAGTTGGTTAGGTGAGTGCAGGCTAACATCACTGTTTGGGAGACCTATTTCAGCGGGTCATTGGAATGCATGCTCTACAGCACTCAGCTACGCTAAGCCAATCACGGACATATCGGTCTCCAGTTTCTGGACCGGTACTAAATGTAAACAACGCGACTCGCATCGCGTCACTACGCAATTGATCATTCAACTACCAACACCAGTCGCCATGGACAATCGGGCAGATGAACTCCAGAGGCTCAGGCTACTTCTCGAGGAAGTGAGGCGCCAGCGAGAAGAATCGGATCGCCAGCGAGAGGAATCGGATCGCCAACGAGATGAAGAAACCCGCCGACGACAAGAAGCAGAAAAGGCCGCTCAGTCATCACAACCACAATCGCTCCAAGATTTTCTCGAAGGCTCCCATGAGCTAAGCCTCGCCATCAAAGTTGTCACTGAACCTTCTTCGACCACCCAGGGCGACACGACAAATCCAACAGGGCGAATCTACCCGCGGCAGATCGTCCACTGGCAGTCCTTCCCCTCCGAGCAAGAAGCTATCTGGAACGTCTTGTCGACAGGTCAATCGTTCCCCTCCAATTCCGTGTTTCCGTCTTCGAACCAGCTTGATTACGTCAAAACCATTATCCGCCCTATCAGCAGCGAGCTCGGACTGCGCGACTTCGAGCGTGACACAGTCGAGAACATGGTCCGCAAATTGTTTGATGCCACATACAATGATAAGCACCTGCGATCGGCACTGGACTTGAATGGCACACTCTCGTTCGAGAGCCATACGAATTTGGGCGAGATTGATGAGTCAATCATCACGTCCATGGAAGACATGTCCATTGACACTCGCCATCGACAGTCAGCTGCTCCAAGGATCAGGCGGAAGGCCCGGGGCAAGGGCAATCGCGCCGACCAGTTTTGCATCTACGAAGATGCATTTGGTCATAAGGTTCCTGCTGTGGCAATCGAATACAAACCCCCTCACAAGCTGAGCCGCGACACCCTTGTCACTGGTCTGTTATCCGGTATCCAACCCGAGAAGGATAGCATCAACCAGTCTGGCGAAGGCTTCGAATTTGCTGCCCAGAGGCTCTCGGCTGCCGTCATCACACAGTTGTTCTCATATATGATTGGCAAAGGCGTGCAGTACGGGTATGTTTGCACTGGGGAAGTTATTGTCTTTCTGCACATCCCGGACGACCCTGCCATCGTCGAGTATTACATATGCATCCCCAACGAGGATGTGATAGATGATGACGAGGCCAAGCTACACCGGACTGCTGTGTCTCGGATTTTCGCCTTCGTTCTCCAGGCTGTTCGTGCTGAGCCACCCCCAGCGGCATGGCACGATGCGGCGGAAAAGCTTGAGATCTGGGCTGTCGAATACGACGACGTGCTGAAGAACATACCACCGAGTGAGCGGAAACCAGTGCGGGCTTCCCCTTACGTTCCCTCACGATGGAAGGGCTTTTCTCGATCCCCAATTCGCACTCGGTCCCGATGCAAGCCGCACGGAGACGATTCACAGCAGAGAGACAGTGATGATGATGACGAAGGAAATCATTCATCGCCATCGCCAACGCCGGGTCCACATGCTCGTTTCGCGCAGAGGACCTCTCGTGTGTCACAGACTCGGGGTCAGCGGAATAGTCAACGGCATACCGAGAGCGTCACCGGAAAAACTAGAGTTCATGACCGTCCTTATTGCTCCCAGGAATGTCTCTCTGGCCTTGCGCGTGGGGGCTCCATGGACAGGAGGTGTCCAAACCTGAGGGATCACAGGAAGAAACACCCCAAGCTATCCAGGTTCATCCAGCTCATTCGCGGCCAACTCGCCTATGATCGAGGTCGCAACGCGGATTGTGCTCCTCTTTATCTCTCCGGTGCTCTTGGGGCGCTCTTCAAAGTACGACTGTCTTCGCACGGTTACACCTTTGTCGCCAAGGGCATGGAGCGTCTCGACTTGGATCGTTTACAACATGAAGCACAGGTTTACGCTCGGCTTGAACCCTTGCAAGGGCTATGTGTGCCAGTGCTTCTAGGGATGGTCGAACTGGTTTTGCCTTACTACTACGACCATGGCGTTTTTACCCATTTCATGCTTCTGAGCCATGGCGGGAGGCCTTTGTTCGACCGCACCAGCCAGGATGAGAAACAGACAATCCTGCGCAAGATTGATATTGCTTATCAAAAGATACACCGTCTCGGAGTGCTCCACCGCGATGCTGAAGCGCGGAACCTGCTTTACGACGAGCGACGAAGAGAAGTCATGGTGATTGATTTTGAGAGGTCTGCATTGAGTGATATGAAGGAACCTGTACATAGCTGCCGTCTGCCACTCGGGGAACTGGATTCGGAGCAAATCATGCAAAGGAAGAAGAACGATTTGGAAGGCCTGAAATCTGCTCACAGACCCGGAAAACCAGATTGTTTTCAAGCCGAGCTAAACAATGTCAGGCACAAGGTAGTTCGTATCTTGGGGTAGCCTTGTATGAATGATGAAATACTAGGCTCTGACACAATGTAGCTCTAGAGCTAGTCTTTGAACATGATTACAGTCCTAAATCCAGCACAGACTTTGTCCAATTTGTGAAATGAAAAGCCCGGCTTAAGTCTTAATGGCAATCGATGCATACTTTATGGAAAACCGACTCTTTGAGTATTTCATTGCCTTTCTGCTTTCGCATCGCTCGCCTCGACAGGTCGCAGTGGGCGAGAAACTTAGGCTTGCTTGGTGAAAGCACGCCTCTGCACTGGGGGACTAAAGAAGAACCTCAGTCGTGCCATTTTTTAGCGAGCTTTCTGGGCTATCTTAGCGCATCTGGAGCCTATTTAGCGATCCATGCGCGGACCCAGTAAATCTAATTCCTATTTTAATACCCTCTGAAACCGTCATACCAACCGCGAAAACTGGGTGCAACGCAGTCCCATCGCTTTACGGAGCATTCAAGTCAACTTGTGACTCAATGATGCAGATAATCGTGCCAGGTGAGATTTTTTCAGTGGTTGCGAGAATCTTCAAGTTCTATAGAGAGACGTAGTAAGCTATCTGTAAGCTGGCAGCGGTGACCTGCAGGTTACTGCCAAATTCAGGGCTGGCCATGATTGGCAGGGCATCCTGATGCTTCCTAGAAGTGGAGGTATTTCCGATCCCGTAGCTGACATTTTTGCGAAGCAAGATAGACTTTTAAATTACAATTTTTGAAGAAACGGTTGTTTTGGTTAAAATATATTGACTCGGGCCCCCAAACTCCTATCGAAGGTATTGCCCTCGTTGCTCCTGGCGTCGTGAAGTGTGTAACTGTTTTTAAGTCGCGCATTCCTTCAAAAGATGTGACTCCAGGCATGTAAAATGAGTTTGAATGCATCCTAGGCAACCCGCAGAGGGGATCTTCATCTTCCATCGCTCTCCGACCCTTATTCGTAATTTCTCACACACTCCTCGATCCCTTCCGTAGACAACTCAGAAACGACTCAAGAAACTTGCTGTACTTTGTCAAGCCGTTTCGCTTAAGATAACTCGACTTTCGCAAGAGTCCAGGGCTCTATACTGTCAAAAATGCCAAGTAATTTCACAAACCAGCTACCCCATTTCCTCCTTTCTCTATCTGCCCGGGCCTGTATTCAACCTCAGCAAAGTGGATGTCGGCATTTTGAATTGCCTCCTCCCTGATGCGACCCGCGAATCCCGCATCACCACATGCTGAGAATCGTCAGTACATAAACAAATAAGATTTAAATCCCCCACCGTGAACTTACCGACAACGATACTTTTACCTGGTGACTTGATACCAGCACTTATCTCTTTATAGATACCTTTGTCATATATGTTTGAGCTCTGGTTTGGATACAGACAATGCCAATATGCGTTGGGAGCAAAAGGAGGACTGCGCCGCTGTGGAGACGGGTAGACGCACCAAATGCAGAAGAGCCTCTGGGAAGTATTAGCAATCATAATTCCCCATGGGCTATAGCAGAAACATGTACATTGGACGGGTCAAGTTGTTGTAGAGACTGCAGCTCGTCCCGGAGCCATTTTTGCTGTGAGTTTTGCTCCAGAACCCAGAAAAGATCTATCTTTCGTGTTTTATCTCGAAATGGACGGTTTGCTGAATGGGTTCTCGACTCATTTTGAAGTTTTCGCAACTCCGTGTCGTGAGCCTGGCGTCGCGCAAGGTCGAGTGCGTATGGTAGTACGCCTGCTATTCCAGCTCCCTTAGCAGCTAGAATGACGTTTTCGAAGCGATTAAGCTTGAGGTCTTGTCCATAGGGCCCGTCAAGAAGAACGCTGCGTAGGCTTTCAGGGGTTTGAAACAATCTCTCCACAGATCCCTGTCTTTTCATGAGGAAAAGTATAGAGGACCGGCTGTCTTCACCTCTTCCTGGGGTCCACCATGCAACTGTCATAGGCAGGCCCTGCGCCCTATACCTGAAGGGTCCATGGTGAAAATACAGGTAAAAGTAGCATCCTGGGTAGACGACCAACCCTCGACGATTCTCCACTCGAGCGTGCAGGAGATCCTGGGTGGCCCTTACATCGACCCTGGCGCTGCCGATATATAAGCATCGGGTTAAGCGAAAGATTGTAGTGAAAGCCCAGAAACCACATGAGCAGCTCGCAATCACCTTTGCCAGGGGGCCCGGCAGCGAGAAAACATGCCACATGACAGAGGCAAGAATGAATAAAGAGAGGACAAAATGGATCCTCCGAAACAGATCATGGTGTATGCGGCGGACAATGCAAATGGACGCAAGACCGATGAGGAGTAGCGACAAAGAGGCCTTATATGGAGTGTCAGTAATTCTAATCAGAACCAAAGAAGCGAGGTACTTACACAGTATCCCGAAGTGGTCATCTCAGGGTAAGATTGAGGAGGCAGTAGCGATATGACAGCATGAATAAGAGCTTCAATGATAGCTACTCTCCCGAACCAATGATGTGCAAGATAATAGTGTGGTAATGGAAACCCGATAAAGCTCATGAAGGGATTTGTCCTCCCTCCGAAGTACAAAGGAACTAGATTGACCAAAGCAGCGAAAGCGGCACGTTTTGATAAACTAGACCGGTCTCGGACTGAGTAGCCAAGGACTAGGCCATTTGTAGCGAGATATACTGTGAGATAAATCACCTCCAAACGGCTGATGCTTCCCGTGTAGCCGTTGCGCGAGATGACGAGTGGGTATTGAACGTGGGACCTGAAGGCGTGACCAAATCTAGCGACAATAAGAAGGGCGATCGGTCGCAGCGTGAATAGAATAATGATGGACGCAAGCGTCAGTCCATAGACGACTGAAGGCTCCATTGTGAAGGTGAGACTTACAATTAAGCCTCGAATGGTCATAATTGGCGATCCATATTATCTATGTAGAAGCATACGTACCTTCATTCCGTGCTGGGTATGGCTGTACACAGCAAGACTGAATTTGGCCATGTGGATCACCCCCACAAATGCCATTTTCTGTCTTTTCTTTTAAGTTGCGGGCGACTCTGAATGCCGATAACCGCCTAACGTACTTTAAGCCAATTCAGCCTGACATTTTACTGCTTTCGGTTTTGTTCAAGTGCATTCCTGTCGTCTTGTGGAGAAATGACCAACAAGCCAGCGCAAGTATATTCATGAATGACTTGGAACGTCTTTGTCGTTTCTCACGTCAGGCCCCCCATGTCAACCAAGTATTGACTGTACCGCCGTGTTTAGTGGCAAGCAGATAAAGCCGTTTGTTTCTGTGAGAGATTGGGCAGACACCCGAAATGTCCAAGGACGGTTCGTCACGGGAGATTTTATATTACTCGAGAAGCAGTTGTCTTCACATAGAAAAAGCGCTGTTGGGCGGAGAGGCCATCAGGGAGGCGCCCACGAGGTGCACGACACGAAGAGGTCCCAGTACCTTTGAACCTGACACCGACAGCGAGAGCGACACCATTTTTTACTTTCAGTTGCATGCACTTCGGCGGTTGGGCATCCCTCCCAGCCCCAGTAGCCAAAGCTCCACATTAACCGCCGAAGTTAATCTCGATGAGTCTGGATGTCGGATGCAGGCGTGATCTGGATATTTGATGTTAGTACTGGGGTTGAGCGGAGACTGATGCTTAATCTGGCTCGTTTGTACAGTGAAAAGAAATCGGATTCGACCGCGGTCATTTGCAGCTATCGCAAAGATGGCAGTCGAGCATATTGCATCATCCTATCGTATCGTGCATCGGGACTAGGTGAACCTACCTTGGCCAACTTGTCGGCAAACCTACTTCGGTGTTGGTTATTGATTTCGGTCATTATATGCGAAGGTAGTTACACTGCATAAGCGTGAAACAAGCCGCTTCACCAGCCAACATTTTAAATCGTGCTTTGAGAGAAGAATGAGGCAGATATCCATGCCTAGTCATAACCAATGATCCCTTATTGTGTTCGTAGAACATCGGCTGCATCGATGCTTGCACGGCTTTATCGAGTCAAGGATGGACCAATGAAAAATGGTTGGGTAAATACTTCAGTACCAGCCTGTCAAATCAAACAAACATGCATACAGCCCGCATCCGAAGGACTCCTCCAAGTGAACATTTTGCCTAGCCAGCTAAGCGATGCTCATGCACAAGACAACTCTTGGGCTACGCGATGTGCCCCAACACCATGCGCGCCCTGTCCCTGCTAGGTACGTCGTGCTCGTTTCCCCCCTTTGGCATCACCAAGCTCTTCATCGTCGAACTCCTTGTTGCCCCGTTTCAGTCCTGCAGCCTGGCGCCCGCCCCTTCCGCGACCTGGTCGGCGAGCCGCTGCCCCATCAAAAGCACGTCTTTCCGAGGTAACCCTGTCATCCCCCACAAATTGAACCCCTTCCATTGGTGACAACATTGACGACTGCACAGCATGGGGTTCCCGTTGAACGCCCACGGGACTTGGCGTTGGCGCTAAGAGCATCAGGGGCTCATTGGTGGAGGTGCTCACACTGTAGCTCTGATCATCGCAACAAAGTAAAACAAAATGGTGGAGGGGCTTCGTCCATGCAAGGTCGACCTGAATGGTGGGCCAGGGGGCGTTTCCTGCGTATTCAGCAATGGCGAATACAACAGAGCACACAGGATCGGTGCCTAGGATTGAAGCTGTTGGCATGCATAGCTGTTTCCAATGATCGACGAGGCCGTTAGGAGAAGTGATTCCTTCGTAATAGGTCGATAGCGCCAAGCACGCAAGCCTGACACGCATGCCCACAACAGGCTTCTGTGATTTTGTAAGTACTTGGCAAGTGATATCCATCGCGACAGCAGTCAAATCAATGGCAATGGTAGTGCAAGAGCTCAGCGAAATAATGCTCATGTCAGCATGAGGGAACGCCTGTCCATTACGATACCACCAAGGGATTATAATTCCTACAGGATAGTACTCAAAACCGTTTCCTGATCTGCTGACGGAGTGGGGCCACGGCGCTTGACCAAAAACTGTTCCCAAATCCTGCAACAGTGTAACTTGCAACAAAAATGGAACCAGTAGATATGACTTTCAGCACCAGGACAGAAGAAAATGACAAGACCGTGCTGAAATCGCAAAGAAATCGAAAAACACCAGGAACCATGTTCATTTGCCTGCGGCAACGATAACTTATCGCTGCTCAGAAAGAGAACCGGCTAACTGAAATTCTCAAACCACTAATTCAGATTAGAGACGAGCCAGCAACAGTGAGCAGGTACATACCTTGACAATCTTTCTGCATTCTTCGATATCAACGGTAGAGCCCCATGACCAGGGCAAACACTCTTTCTCCCAAAGTTTCAAAATATGTCTTATTTTCGGAATGAAATCCATCGCGGTATCTTCGTTGGTGACGAATGGGAATTTCGCCTCCAGCTTCGACAGCTGCAGAACTCGTAGGATTTCCCTGCTGTCCCAATGCATAGTTCCACTCATGACCACGTTAGTAAGGGAATACGGTGCATGGATTGTCGCGCTTGGCTGAATGAGAAGGCATCCGGGATACAGATAGATCCCTATAGGAGCTCCTAGCTGCATCGTGCTCGATGATGCCCAGTCCGAAAGGATGCGTGAATGCCACACTGGCCACAGCTTCTCGCCGCAGTCGGTGAACACCGTGGTCATGACGCCATGACGATCAATGTGTGGCATCGAAAAAGCGCCTTTCTTGGCACATAATTGGAATCGCGTCGAGTCAAGCAAGTCTATTGCGACGGGTGAATCCATCTTCCCACTCTCCGTCTTGGCGATTTCCATGACAGAGTAAGAGGGCAATGAAGTCAGGCAAGATGGAGTCGGATGGGGCTTGCAGCCACCAGATTCAACATGTTGATGGACCGTGAGCCGGGTCTTGCAATTTTCGGATGGCCGTTCGTGATGGCAGGGACTTGGGGGTAGCCAAGGGGTAGATCTGTCATATCTTTGTTGGAAGTCGTGAACGTCGAGAGTTGGGAAGGACGATAGATATGTGACGAAGGAATCCATAGAAAGACAGAACATATTTTCATTCAGCTCTGCGGGAATCATGAGTGGTACTTTTGGGCTTGACTTCTCCAATATGCTTCTCGCTTCTTCGTTTGAGCAAACAACAAATTCATCGTCGTCAAAGTTGTCTTTCGACATGTAGCCGGCTGCCGATAAAGGATGTCCGACAGTACATTTTTGAATGATCTCAAGGAAGGCAGGGCCCTCCTTCTGCAGGCGAGACTGGCTTGAAGCATCATCGAGCAGACTGCCAGATCGCTTTTCGCCGTTTGTATGGCTGCTTCTGCGCTCCGACGATATTTCTGAACGACGTTGGACCACTGACTGCAGATGTGACAGTTCAGAATGTGTGACTTTGCCTGACTCTGAAGAATCACTTTCCCACATCGGACCGGTTCATGAGCCAGTTTGATATGCTTCTCCAGGGCATTGCTTCTGACAAATGATGCCTTGCAGAGGGTGCATTGGCGCCCGGGATCTCGCCGGGCGCAATTGTGGCGTCGAGCTTTGGCCCCGTAGAAAACTACCAGACATCGGTTGCAGCGGGCATGAGGTTGTCGCTGGTGGCGAGGGAAGGAATTTTGGCTGAATTTCTGGAGGCACAAGCTGCATTGTTGGACACTCATGATGGTGTCCCGAGACGGCGAGGAACGTGGCCGACGAGGAACGTGGCCGACGAGGAACGTGGCCGACGAGATGGGGGAGCCTTCTGATGCCTTCAGGGCAGCCGCGTTGGCTCTACAGCGATCCATCGCGGTAGGTTGGTCAAATTCTGTGGATGGCAAGGCCGTACCGCTACAGTAACGCGTCATCGCCAGTAGCTCGCAGCTGGCACCATTTGCCTTCGCTGGCAGGTTTTAGATTAAAATGGGTCTATAGTAGCAGCCCTCCAATCATATGACCCAGAAATCTCCACAGCCCCGCATTGGCTGTGTGTTCGCGTGAGAAGCTGGGATCCGTGCCGAACCTCGACTTTCATGCAACAACTTGCCATTGTCAGACATATCAAATCTTTAAATATCAGATATTAGCGCGGATCAGGGCCGCTATCATGCAGGCCACGATGTGAATGTATTACGTTCAGCAAGGACGAATTGAATTTAGTGGTAGCGACAGTGTATAAACTAAACTGGACCGAAAACGTCGAAGTGTGGTAGCGACAGGCGAATATGATAAGAATGCACAAAACCCACATACACAAACAGTGAGAACCAGCTACATGTGAGTACCAGTCAAATACAGCAGTGACGAACGGAAACAGACGCGGGTAAATAACAGAAAGACAGACGATAATGGTAAATCAGACACTGTTCGTGAATTAGTAGGTGCTTGGGAACAGGCGCGAACACCAATTTGACTTAGAACGTGAAACTTACCGCTTCTGTGTACTAATCGCCCCCCGAATCCGAAGCAGGAGCTTCCAGGTCGTAGCGAACTCTCCTGCCTGGCCTCTTGGGAGAAGATCTGGAACCACCCACCATCGGATGTTTGGAGTCTGTCGCGGTAAGGGTGCGATCAGGCGTCTGTGATGGAGAAGTGACAGCTGTTGTTCCAGAACGGGGGGTCCAGCCTCCCTTGGACTGCTGGTGGACGCTGGAGTCTGACTCTACGTCCGACATTTCTTGGTCCGAAGCGGGAGATCTTGACACTGTTCGTGCGAACCCTCGCCCCGCACTTGGTGTTATCGATTGATAGGTTGTTGGTTTGACTTTGTTGGTGTCTTCTATAGACTGTACCAGCACTGGCGCTTCGAACGGCAACATGCCGGTTGAGTCCGGGATCAAGCCCTTCGAGATAGCCGCATGAGGCTGTGGGGTGCCATCTCGGGCTCGGTGCCTTGCGTACGTAAATTCTGTTTTCCTCTGGCCATAAACCCAGTTGAACGTAGATCTCAGAGTGATGGTGACGAAATCCTCATCCCGGAATTTCCCCAAAATGACAGTGACGGGATAAACCACCCGTTCCTTGCTCACGTTGCCTCGATCTGGGGCGCTGGCAACAAGGAGTAAGTCGAAGTCAGAAAACTTTTTCCCACTGAAGCTATCAGCAGTCCGATACTCCAAAGGTGATGAGCCGCGACTTGCGATCCAAGCCGTCTTTTCCTGTCGACATTCAGACGCAGGAACTAGTGCACCTGCTTGATACCCAGGAAAGTCTGGGTTTCTGCCCTGGAATGCAACCAGAAGCTGGCCGCGTGGCGTGAGCCCAATAATGAGTGCATCGACTTTTGTCCCGGAGACAATATCCAAGTAATGCATTTTCTCAACGGCTTGGCTGGAAACGGTGTTCTGCAGTTCCTCTCCCGTGGGAAGCCTAGGCGGGAACGATTTCAAGATTTTTTCAAGGTTGTGGTCATCAAGTAAGCTTGGTTGCGAGTGTCCCGACTTAGTCATAGAAACTAAAGATTGAACGGCTCCTGTCCTCATGCCTCTTTCGTCCTGGGACGGCCCATTTGGAATTGTCTGTTGTCGAGGTAAGAGACCTGGGGAGCGTCGGGCCTGGACTTTTTGCTGCGTTTCTTCCGATTCCGCGCCGCTTTCAACGTGGGATTGAAATCTTTGGCGACTTTGTGGCAAATGCCCTTTCGTACTCCGGTCAACCGGTGACCTGTCTTGGCCGTCTCTTGCAGGAGGGCCATCGTGAACTGGCTGTTGCTGAAGAGCGACCCTTGGAGACCTGGCACGCTCACCGCGAGTATCTGAGTTACCGAAAGAGCTGAAAATACCTTTCTCGCCGGCAAACTTGGAAAAGGGCTTCGTGAGCTTTTTCCCTTCCTGAGTAGCCACAGTAACCGCCTGTGGATGTGAAGCCTCGGTGTGCTGATCAAGTTTCTTTGCTAGCTCAGGGCGGGATTTCTTGCTCGGGCGGTTGGTTGAAGGTGCTTCTCTGATCTTCACTTCAAGATCTGAATCTTGACGCCCTCGCTTCGACGGAGGAGCATCCGGGCGGAATTTCTTGTTCGGGCGACCCAAAGAAGGTCCTTCTCTGATTTCGACCCCAGTGTCAGATGCTTGGTGCTCCCTTTTTTCAGTGGAAATCTCTGAGCGCAACTGTTTTATCGGGCGGCTGACAGCTGGCCTTTGTCGAATCTCTTCCTCTGACTGATCGCGTTCCAAACGACTGCGTTTCGTCGCGGAAAGGCCCGTTTGAGCACGTTGACCTTCCTTTTCTGTCGCGTCGTTAGCGCCTTTTAGGTAGGGTGGAGGCCTGGACATCTTGCCTTTTCTGGAATGGCCTCGGATCCAACCAGAATGTCATTGCAAGCCTCTTGGGTGAGATTTCCATCGGCATTCTTCTTCTTGGACAAGACAATCTCGTATTCTTGCGTATGTCATAGGCACTCTTTGCCTTTCTCAGCTTCTCCAAAAATTCGAACTGGTCTTTATCAAAGACAGTCTCGTCGTTCTTGCGACGTGAGCGCAACATCGTTCAGTTGAAATGACATGAAGCGACTCAGTGAGCAAGACCTCTGCTTTTCAATAAGGTGTTCGCTTTATGGCGAGCTTCTGTTATTTTTTTTCTTCGGCTCCGGGTGCGATAGTTATATCTGCGTGGAGAACGCAGATGAAGCACCAATCGACGAACGTGGTTTTTGTTGCGCCTGGAATCGGTTTTCCGAACCTGGTGGACCTTGCAGCGTGTCCGTTTTCAGGTCTTGGTCACTACCAGTGGGGCAGGTGGAGCATGGCCAGACGATTTGTGGAACCTGGTACAACTCACGTCCAAAGCAGGTCATACTTCGTGTGTTACGTGCCAGCGTCTCTGAAAGAGTCGACGGTTGATGAAATCAAATTATGAACCCTGTTGTTGCAACCATGGGTCACTGGCTTCAAATCAATGCAAGCCCTCGCCAACTATATTTGAAGGCACTGGGCGCTGTTTATCAGATATTCGACCACCTCGGGCACAAAAAGCCGTCCGTTGTCCAGGTCATCAGGGGCGAAGATATCACAATGCATGGCGAACTTTATCACAACCGACCACCAGGATCCAAACGCAATAGACTTTGTGCTCACATGTAGGTCCAAAAAATACGTTTCCCTCGTCGATTGCGAAGCATCTCTTCGCTTCAAGCCCGCCCTCGAAATGACGACTTTCTGACGCAAAACGCCGTGGGTGACACGCCGTTCGGAGCTTGGTCCCTGTATGGTCAGCTATCAAGATAGCTGTCAGTTTACTACATGGTTTAATCGAAGGCATTGTTCAAAACGCTGGGATATTTGTAGATTATATGCGGGCTTGTCGAGCATACTGGAGCTTCCTGCACCGCGGGTCCAGCTCCAGCTGTAAGACATTCGATCCGGATCGGGGCCTCTCCTTGTGAGCAAGATTTTCGCCGATGAAAAATTCCGGCAAAGAATAAGGGGATATTTATTGAGGGTTTGACAGATGACAAACCCTACGAATATGTACAATACAAGCGTGACGACGTAGAGACAATGTTCTGGGACAGCTCCGATAGCCTCAATCATCTATATGTATCCTTACAAGTCAACTATACCATTTTTTCAGAGGTGGAAAAGAAGTCAAGTCGAAGACATGATTTGAGCCGCGAATTTGGAAGTTTGCTACCTTGTTCTCTCGCTATTTTGTCTGTACTGGAACTCACGTGACCGTCCTGTGAAGAGTGTGGAGAGTGGGCGTGTGGGTGCCAAGTGACATGGAAAATAGTGGCAGTGCCAAACCTAACGGATTTACAATGCTGCATCACTCGACTTGACGGAAGCCAAGATGTAATTGCACATGACAACAACGACGACAGACACCACTCGGATATGATCAGTTGGCTGTGGCACGTCACCATATGCTCCTGTCCAGGGTGAAATCACAGTTCTATTGATGTTACATTAGTTCCGAGAAGACTGGAACAACTTAGTTCACCAGATAGCGCTACGAGGAGAAAGAATCCCTGTACTGTAGGACATGACGCCACTGCTTCCTGGCTGGGCGATTGACATGGATAAGGATAGTGGAGTATGAGATGCTCCATATCTATGCTAGCGCCAACACACAAGTAATAATGTGACATTGCCTAGTCCTGGAACGGGCCAACAAGAGTTAGTGGGCTAGAGATCGAAATGTTGTGTATTGCGCGGGTCCCACAAATCGCGGAACAAATGGTAAGCTCGGCCGGATAGTAATACGACTTGCATGTGCGTACGTACGAATCGGGGTTTAGTTTAGTAAACGACGCTCTTTTTAACCGAATTACTATTTCGGTCTCGAAAGAAAAATACACCCTTCAAGACTGCAGAATGTAGCTTTCAGCCTGTTCTTGACTTTTTCTGGATCGGGAAAACAGGTAATGGCTGTTCTCTTGAACGTGCAGATACACGTTGCGATTGGAGGCTGGAAATGAGACAAAGATTTCGGTCAGATAGATGGTCTTGCTAGAAGTGCTTCTAAACCCACGTTGGTGATGTTGGCGATGTTGGTGTTGGACCTAAACCGCGCATTTTAGACAAGTTCTAACCAACCGTTTGAGACTAGTCAAGTGAGCAGCCGGGCTTCGTTAGTATTAGCGACATATACGACCAACAAGGGGCCCGCAAATTGGATCAGGATACCCTAACATGGAGTAGAAGCTAAAACAAGCTAATGCAAGCCTCAGAGTCACACATCACCAACAAGAGATGCCTGAGCAGACACCCCCAAGCGCTTTGAATTGTGAAGATAGTCATTTTGGGAAGTCTATCCTCGTCTGATGAGGCACAAATTGATGCTTCCAAGCCTGGTGATGGTTTTTTCTTTTCTTCTTCTCAATCTTTCAATTCCAAATTATGCTGCCGGTCATAAGGCCTTAGATGCGACAACAGTGTTTCACTCATACTTAACCGGTTGAAAACCCTAGATTGATTCCCATAGTGGAACCTTTTGATTTATTAGTGGATTGTTTGTAGCAAACGAAGCCCGAGTTCCATGGCTAGCTATCACGCAGCTCCAAGCGCCTCTTAGTGGACTTGTTAATATGACTCACACGGGCGTCTACCTGGTATAGGTGCCGCGCCTGCATACATTTCACATGCTTCTTCATCATGACCGACACGACTTCCGGAAATAGTCCCAAAGCCAACAGGAGGATTTGACCAACCAGACATTCAGGTCCGCCATCCGCGTGTACGCCCGTCATCCATGTACAAAGAACATTCTTCTAGACAATGAGAGAGAAGTTTCACGATTACATGGCTGTTTTCCTTTGGTGCTTCGGGACCCGAGATAGAAACAATGTACTGACGCGCTGCTCACCTTTGTGGAACGCCGCGGGTCCATCGCTTACATATGTCATAGAAAATACAGGAGTATTTCTCAGGATAGGCAGCTAGACAGTGAGTCTGCACCTACGTGGATGTGCAGGTGATCGGTCGGAAACATTGTATGGAGCGAGCCTCCAAAATCCCTGCAATGTATAACTCTGGGAAGCGTGCAAGGCCTTTTAGGGATGTAATTCATGTTAAACTCGATCAATTCTGAACATGTGCACTCCAATTGAGCCCTAATAGCCCTCAGTAGAGGACATCAGACAATCAGGGTAGCAGATGTTGAGGTGCTATGGCCTGCTCGGACAGACTCATTACACTCGGGAATTAAACCAAGGTCTATCCAAGATCTCTTTCGCGGTTGGTCGTAGTGATGGTTCCAGCTTCAACATAAGGCCTACGAGATCACCCAGCTTGTCAAGATCCTGATCCAAAATCTCAGGGCTCCTATCATCGTGGGCGTAAACCTCCCTTAACCACCCTTGCAACGTCGTTGTGGGTTCACCAACTGGTGTTGAGTCGCTGAGTATCTGCCATTTCTTCATCCATCTCTCAGGGATCTCATCAGTGGCAAACTCCTTCATTTGTGGAAGCAGCGTGGCCGGTGTCAACAAAAAATTATCGAAGGGTGGCTGGCCAGTCACCAGTTCAAAGAGCTTCCAACGAGAGATTAGCGACGCTCCAATGTGCAGCAGTGGGTGAATCATACTAAACATGCCATGCTCCACATGTCAACACGATGATCGACGGTGTCACCAACAATTGACTCGGGTGCCCTTACCACCAGGGGAGTATTAAGTTTGTCGGGCGCCTGACCATTGAGAAATGATTCACCGAAGTCGACGATCTTGAAGCCGGAGGTAGTCTGAGGATTGTCCGCCAAACCTGTACAGGGTCGGACCAAGTAGGGTGGTACATGATTTGACGTCGGCGTACCATCGAACCTTTTGATCGGAGCTATTTCAGGCCTTCCCAGACGTTCCGTGAAAGCATCCTCATCCAGAGAGTCGAGATCGGGAGCACTAAATACTAGGTTCCTGGTGTGTAGGTCTTTATCGGTAAGCAGTGATATCAAGGCAGGAAGCTGAGCCTTGTGCAACTCACCTCCGTGCGTAATCTTGTGACGAGAAAGGAAATCGATCCCCGTCAGAGCGTGACGTGCGGCATCTTTAGCCAAGGCTGCCGGAAGTCTTTCTTCACGGCAGTGCATGTCAACAAAATCAGATACGCTTGGTCCAAGAAGCTCTAAAACCAGGCAGTCGTGCAGCCCGTTATACCCAGTGACTTGAAAGTTGTCTAGCAATCCGACGAGAAAGGCGCGCCCAGGGTGGCCGTTATCCGGCAAGCCTGAGATTGCCTGTAAGACTTGAAGCTCACGACGGTCTTGCTTCTCTGCCACAGAAACTTTGATCGCGACATATCGTTTCATTCTTCGACCAAATTAGATTGTGTTTAAGTGCAGGATTTGAGATGGGCCAACTTGCAGATGATCACGGGCAGCCCAGGTAGTTGAGTAGGCGCCCCAGCCGAGTTTATGGATCACTTTATATCTACCATCTTTGAGATGATCCTGTAGCTTGATGGTGTGGTATCCTCCTGGTCGATATCGGTGAAGAGGCTCAGCGTCAATGTCACACCTGAGCGTAGCGTGCGCCATTTGTGAGACTTGCCGCGTGAAATGACACAGCTGACGGCTGGGAGAGAAAGATGGGTTGAAAAGAAAAAATTAGTTGCTTCCCGTGACCTGATGCGCGGAGCGAGCATGTTGCATACCAGAACGGGTCAGGAATTGGTGGTGTGGAGTAAGAGGCGGCAGGTTAAATCAGACTCTTGTAGACAATGGAATGAAATTGAAGATGATTCACGTCTATCAGTGTTGTCACGTGCTATCTTTCGTAGGGTGATCGATAGAAATGTCCCTAGTGCTGATCCAGTTAGACTCAGGTTGATTTATCTCCAAATCTTCATCCCAGGTCTACAAGCTGCTAGATCGGGCTAGGGCATAATCCAGATCAGCCAACCATAAAGGTTTGGTTTTACTTGACGCCACGCTATTTCCCCCGATGCTGCGGGTGTATCACGAGACAGGATCCGCTGGCAGTCACGACGACTCGTGAGGGCGCGAAAATTTCAGAGTTGGCCCTGAATCTTGACCGTCACTTCCAAATGTTGTCATTTTGGTTGGCACGCGCTGTGGCAAAGTCGACAAGGTACTCAGGATGAAACTGGAATGAGATGACCGTTTGTGAGGGATCGCTGTAGCCGCGCGGCTAGATTCCAGATAAGATGTGAGGGTTGTTTGCAACTATGTTGGAAAGTCCGCAATATGAGGGCGATGCCGATGTCTATTGGTGCCTGTCTTTCTCGAGTGGGTTAGCTTTCCCGAGAGCGACGCGTGCAGGACCCATACGGAGCACGAAGATCCACTATCACATCTCCACTCTCATCTTCCTGTCACGCGCGCAGCGCTAACTGGGCTCCTCAGCGTGTCAGCCTTTGTGCCCTACATGCTATTGGACAGATTAGAGCCAACATAAATCATTATTGTATGCGACTAGGTCTCTGCTCAACAGAACAAACCAGCCAGGAAATGCCACGCGACACGACTCTTACACAACACGATAAGTAGAAACACGTCAGCCCTTCAAACACGAAGCAGAACTGCAACCCTACATAACTTCCTCACACAATCTATTCATCCTCCCAGCGAGTTCTCGCGACTTTGGTTGTTCCGCCACTACATCCAAACCTGCACCGCTATCTACCATTTCCTTTTCCCACACCCCTCACGTTATGCCCGCGGCTTGAATCTTGCTCTCGTACCCATACAATGTCGCCAATTCCTCGCGCCATGATCCGCATGACTCAGCGCATCAAGAACAAAACCTTGAAGAACCTGACTCTCAACCTTGTGGAGACAGCCACTTATCAATCGGCGGAACTAGCACCGTACACCGTCGCTACCTTGAAGTAGGGACAGCCTTAACACACCCCGCCAAGCCCATCTGTCGAACGCTCAGTCAGTACTTGAAGAAAGTCAAATCAGATGCTAAGAAATCATTGATAGAAACCCAAGTCACACTAGTCACACTGATCCTACGCCCCACGTCACAGTCCTGTTGGCAACGGAGGCCCAGGACGCTCAGAACAAGTCTCAGGCTGCTCACATCTATCACGACGAGAACGGCAACTACACCGGGCACATGCTGTTTCCTGAGAGACAAAATAAGAGCAGTGACTGAGTTTTTGGGAATATGCGAGACTCGATAGCAGCATGAAATATGCAGGACAGGATCATATTGTTTGGAGGATTGATACTGTTCGTCGGAGCCAATTAATAATGGCGTGGAAATAGTGATTACTTGATCGTACACTCCTTTTTCAGAAAGACCACGTGATCGCTGCCGATTCTCGCGCGTCTCTGGGCTAGCGGCGCCGGCCCCCAAGGATCTTTCCCATGCCACTTTCAACACCATGGTTCAAGTCACAATGAATGGTTAAATTTAACCTTAGAATTGAGCTTAGAATACCACAAACATGAAGGCACCTGTATGTCTGCTAACCTATTACTGCTACACTACACGCCACCAATATAAATCCAACCATCCGGAGCGAGACTCAGTCTGACTATCGGCTCCTCGATATTGGTCTGGTTCCTGATTGTCCCGGAAGGGGTGGAAGATAAAAGCCCCTCTCCGTAACCATGACCCAACCAGGTCGTCTTTTGCCAGGTCGGCATCTCAAAAGAGCCGTTGCATTTCAGCAGCCATAACCCGGGCGACAGCTTGCCACGAGCTATCGACGACAGAGTAACGGCAGGTTATGGCGAATAAGTGGAATAAATGAAGGATGAAAAGTTGGGTGAAGATGTGGACGACGATGATGCTCATAGCGACGAGGTAGCCCCTAGAACGTACGAGTTGCTCCCTTTGCGGCATGGAAACCATCTCTGCCGTCTCGCTTTTGTGAACACCGGCATCATGGTTTCATAACTATTACTTATATCGGCTGCAAGGAGGATCTGCCACACGACGACAGGGTTATCGTCGTTCGTCACGTCGAATTTGTTTGGGGGAATGTCGCGGAGCACGGGATGAACCGAGAGTATGTTTGTCAGGATGAGTCAACTAGAAGGAGAGACGCATTGGTGACCAGGGATATTGAGGGCAAAAATTGTGACGTTTGTTGAGCGGCTACCACAGCAGTTCGTACACAAAATCAAATGTTTCTTGGGAGAGAAAAACTTCAAAGTGGGCCATGTTATGGTAGGGCGACTCATTGAAATCTTCCAGCCCATACTGATTGCAGTATTCCAGAATTAGATCTATGAGCGGCTTCCTTTCTGCATTTAACACATTTTTTGAACTGGCTCCTATGATAGTGCCCAAGATTTGAGTTCGAGGGAAGAAGCCATCAAGTGAACTGGTCGGCTGGGGTTTGCATCAATGTTAAGTTGCAGTTGCATTCACCAAGGCCTCAATGAAGCGCGGGCTCCACGATAAAAAAAAAAACGATGCCTAGTGTTTTGTTTCCTCTTGTTGCTGTCTTATGTTTTTGTCCGTGAAGTCTGCACAAAAGGAAGAAAGAGGAAAAAGGGAAATTTAGAGCTCTCGCAGTGTTGGAATTCACCCACTCACTACGCCATAGTTTTCTGGTCTCCATGTAGACTGATAGCGATAGACATGCTGCTCAATTTGATCCGGGTGTTGTAAAAATGGGTCGGCTTCGTCCAATGATACGGGAGGTGGCTGCAAGCGTTCCGAGGGCACAATCGGGATGGTATGGTAGTCATATCATTCAGCATACTAAGGTGAACTTCGAGATACAACTGCAATCAGCAGGGGGCAGTACACGCGATAAATTTTGTGAGGATTATTTCCTCAAGTACCTTAACAAGTGGGAATAAAAAGATGTGTCACCAGTATCAGGACATATGGTTGAAACAGAAAGAAGTTATTTGAAGTTTGCTTTCAATTCGAAGATCTCTACTCGGCCAGTACGCTTCTCCCACCATCTGATGAAAGACGCGCCCCGAATTCTAACCCGCATGTAAGCGGACTGGATTGAGTTCCCCATATGAGCATTTCTTGCTAGATTTCCTATCGCAAATGGAGAGAAAATCAATGCTTCCCCGTTCTCAACGAAACAATCTTTCTGGAAGCTGCAAATGCCATTCTTTGCTTTTCATGTAATCACTGCCCCCGTTCTCTGAAGAACTGGGATCAGAGTACCATCCTGCCAAATGCTTATGCAAAACCTGCACCAGGCGGGAGATGTGAATCTATGAACAATTGTCATTGAGCAAAGATCAAGCAAGGCGGGAGAGATTGATGGCTCTTGAGTGGAAATGACCACGCGGGCTCCCAAATGGCGCTGCAGGCGC